>JAVJIF010003614.1:0-143157 GCA_038442645.1 Agave tequilana | reverse complement strand
ACCGGGCGGTCGACCGACAGGTCAATTTTGACATGTTCTAGACCCCAACGAGTATATTTTATACCCTTATAAAAATGGGTCTTTGAGGCCAGTTTTCAACAAGATTTCAAGAGCAATCTTTCCACTTCTCCTAAGTTTTCAGCATGTTATAAAAACTAGTTTTATAGCTTTAATCTCTCTATCCTATTTTGCTTCAAAGTTTTGGAAATTCAAAGAAAATCAATATTTGGAAATTCTAGTTTTGTTCTTATTTCTTTATCTATCAAGAAGTTTTTTCCAAGAGTTTTTCTCTGTTGTCGCTTTTTCAAAATGCTTTGTTTTCTCACAAACTTGAGTTATCAATTCAAATCTATTTTTAGGATCTTGTTTTTTGTGAGAAAATTGTTCGTGATCTGTTGAGATCACTAAGTGTTGTTTGTGATCAATGGATCACAAAGTTGTAATCTTTTTCTTTGTTTGCTTAATGCCCACCTCTTGTGTAGAGGTTTGTGTTTGAGAGCGTGGAGTTGTGTACTCCTAGTGTTGAGTTGTAATTTCTCGGTGGAGGTCCCTTTGTGGAAAGTCCTGTAGAACATAGTGGAAATCTTTTGTGTGAAGGCGGGGACGTAAAGCAGTGGCTCGAACCTCAAAACATATCACTATGTTGGGTTTGATCTATTTTCTCTTTTCTTATATCTTGCATTACTCTACATTGTTCATATTCATATACATGCTAGATATAGTTTGTGTGCCCACACTTGTGTCCAACCAAGAGCTTTTAATGGCACCTCAACTCTTAGTTTAGAGGAATCTCAAGGAGTAGTTTCAAAGCGTTCACGGGGAATTCAGGCTCATTCTTGGTTACACATTGTGTGTTTGCAATTAAGTTTTTAAATTCATATTATTTGTCTTAGATTAGCAATACACCTATTCACCCCTCCTCTAGGTGTACTTTCACGTATCTCTTCATCAAGGTAATCAACAGGAAGAAGCAAAAGGAAACAACTATTTCCAAATCCTTGCCTTCTTACACTTGTTTTTTGGAAGATAATAGAGAAAAACATGAGGAAGGAAGAAGAATAAAAGTGATATTGGCAAAGATCTCTCAAATAAATAAAGAATCTTCCTGATCTGCAAAGATGACCAAGATATTCTAAAAAAAATTCCACAATGGATCATGTATTGTGAAAAGGTATGTTGATTTCAACTCTATTTCAGATTATCAACTTAGAGAATTGCATGTGAAAGATTCCCTATTTCCCAAATCTGATGGTTTGTTCTACATAAATTAAGAATAAATAAGGATCCTCTTACTTTGTTCTCACTAGTCAAGGAAAACATGATTACTCTGGGTGAATTGGAATTGAGAAATTTTTGGGTATTTTTGCTATAGACCCTCGTATTTTTATAAGTCATTCTCTTCTCTTAGTTGGAATAAATCTGAAGCTCTAGCTATGCTGTTTGGGGTTAGGATTGATGAAGTTTACAAAAATGAGAACTCTTTTTCCATCAACTGTCTTACCCCAGAGCTCATGTGTTGGCAAAAATAGCTCAGTTCGACTTTCTACTACAAGAAGGTCACGTTCATGTCATAAAAATGAACTATTTACTATTTATATATGCTACACTTATACTAACTCACTTCAATCTACCTCATTTTATCTTGAGCTCTATGATAATGCCCCGTAAACAACTCGAATTTCCTTGTTTGTTAACAAAGGTGTTTACACATTTTGGAATTGAGCTTGGAACTAAAACTCCCTCTCTAGGTAAAGAAAGCTTTGGGTTTGCTTCTGATCAGCACGATTTTGTTACATATTGCATGACCATATTTATCTATCATTTGTATATAAATAATGCTGCCTCAGGTATTTTTAGTGGTGTTTTGCAGAGTGAGCTATCAAAAGGAAACTGGACCACAAAAGCGTGCTTTAGAGACTGTAAGATGTGCAGCAGGAGACTAAATGGAGATGGGATGTTTTACACTATTGCTGCTCTACCACGTTTCAAAACGGACACCAGATATTCAGAGAAGTTTTAAAGTCACCTGGAACAAAAACGCAATTTTGTAAAGTTCAGGGGCTTTAGTGCAAATTGACATTGATGGCTATTCTGTATAATTAAATAAATGTTTTGGACTTCTATGTAAAATGATCAAAACCCTAAGCCTATAAATAGAGAAGGCTAGGGTTTTGAGGGGAGTTTTTCTTTTCACCTGTACGTACATTTTTCAGATCTGAAATTTTTGAGGCTTTCATTTTTATTTTTTTATCTTTGCATAAAATTCTTCTTCACCTTATTATTCTCAATTGATTCATCAAAAAGCTTTCATCCTCTCTGCATCACAGCCCCTCCATCAAAAGGAAAAAGAGAAAAAAAAAGGAAAAAAAATAGAAGAAGGAGGAACAGGCACCCATTCAAAAAGAACAGGCGCCCATTCAAGAGAACAGGCGCAAGGGCCCCCCCCCCCCCCCCCATTTGAACCAAAACAAAGGCTGGGTTCCCTCCAATTGGAGGAACAAATTTGAAGGCAAGGGGCCCGCAGGCCCTTTGATTGGAGAAGAAGGCGCCCCCATCACAAGCCTTACAGGTGCAGGCTGCGGCTGAAGGTAAGGTTTTATTTATTAATTTTTTATTTATTTCTTTTTAGTTAGTTCATTAGTTTAATAATTAGAATTTCAGTTAATTATTAATTAAAATTCAGATAATGTAAACTGATTTAATTAGTTTAGATTATTATTAATTTTATCATGAGTAGCTAATTTGTTGCAAGCGCATAGGGGAGATGAACCTAGACTTAATTCTTGTGGACCGAGTCATTCTCCTATTTATGACTGTACGCACACCAATTGATCTATGACTTTTAGGAATTAATTTCTAGAATAACTGGATCTTTGACAGGCTATGTATCGGGGGTTAATGGTTCATGCTTAGAGCTTTATTGCCTTTATGTTATTTGTTTAATTTAGTTAATTTATCTTTGATGGACTATGTAACTGGATAATAGCTTGTGCTTAAATCTAGTGTTCAAAATTAATGTGCCTCTTAGACATAGGGATTTGGTGTGTATTACAAACTGGTATGGAGACTAAGACTGACCACTTGATGCTAGTTTAGGGAATTCGATCCTAAGTGCTTGACTTTTCTTTTATTTTAATCAGTTCACATAACTCACTCAAAATCCATAAATCTTTTGATCCATTCGTGTAGAAGTGTCATAACCAAAAGAACCACCTGTCCCTGTGGACCGACCTCAAGTGCTACAGCGAACGACCGTGCGCTTGCGGTAATTTTAAAAGAGGAGACAGAATCTCCCCATCAAGTTTTTGGCGCCGTTGCCGGGGATTGGTGTCCTCTTTAGTCTTAGCACGTCTACCGAAAAAAAAATTTAAAAATTTTTTTAAAAAAAAATATATTAAAAGAAAAAAAAAATTCAATGCTATCCAAGCATCGCATATTCCAACTCTATTCCTACGCTGATACATGTCAGCTTGGGAACGCGACTCAAAAGGACGTCTTATCAGCAAAGATACGAACGAGATCAAGATGACTGACCCTGTTCCACCAATGGTCCTCATGGACCGATGTTACCCTCCTCGATCATCACACCTTCATGCATCAGATTGCCAGAAGCTACTGAGAACAACTACGAGTTGAAGCCACAATATATCACTATGCTCCCCAAATTCTCTGGACTGGAATCTGAAGATGCATATATGTTCATCAATGAATTTGAGGAGGTGTGTGCAATGATGAGAATTAGGCAGCTGAGTGAAGATGGAGTCAAACTAAGGTTCATCCCTTCTCACTCAGGGACAATGCAAAGAAGTGGCTGTACAGCCTCACAACAAACTCAATTACTATATGGGCAGAGTTTGTCGCAGTCTTTCTAAAAAAAATTTTCCCAATGCACAAGACTGCAAGGATTCGATCTGAGATCAATCAATTCAGACAATGGGACAAAGAACAGAACAAAGAACCATTTTGGAGATTAGAAATATAAAGACTATCTCAGCTCCCCATCACCATAGAAAATCTGTCTCTGTCAAAATATCTAAATGATTAGTGAAGATACAACTCGAAAACTCTTCTTGAATCCATGAGTCACGGTAACTTCATGAGGATGACAGATGATGATGCATGGATATTCCTCGAAGAGATGGTAGAGAAAACAATGCAGTGGGAAGGGTTTAATGAGAAGCCACCAACAACAAATTCAACCACCACATCGAGGAGTGGCATACATTCGATCGAAAACTCCATTGCAGCTGAAGCAAAGATGGCCGCACTGATGAGAAGGATTGAAGTGTTGGAAAGCAAGGGGACTCCTCCTCAACAGTTCGATCAAGTGAATCAGACCTCTGTACCAAGTTGCTTTAACTGTCAATCTCCAACTCATGTCATAGAAGATTGCCCATTCCTTCCAAACCCACTAATGAATAGTCAGGGACAACAGTTAAACGCCACTTATCAGCAACAAAGGAATGATCCATATGCACCAACATACAATCCAGGGCGGAAGAATCACCCTAACCTTTCATGGAATCAAGGAGGAGGAAATCAAGGAGGGGCAACAAGCATCTCTCAACCAAGCGGTTCACAGTACACGAGGCCAAACACATTCCAGTATCAACAACAACAACCGGCCTTTGTGGCACCGCAATCCACTCCAACATATGACAATCCATCAATGCCGCCACCAGGATTTGGGAGTGATCAGAAGTTGAACACCATGGAGAAGAACTTCAACTCATTTATGCAATCGACGAATCAGATGTTGCAGTCCAATCAACAGATGTTGCAGTCTAATCAACAAGCCATACAACAACTCACGTTGCAAATGAGTAAGATGTCGTCTCAAATGAGTGAAAGGGAAAGAGGGACCTTTCCCAGCCAACCTGAGATTAATCCCAGAGATACAAGAGCAAGTTCGTCCAGTCATGCTCAAATCAATGCAATTCATACCTTGCGATCTAGAAAGGAAGTTGACAATCAGGTGGTGATGCCTGACCAAACTAATTCCCCTCTCCCCATGGCTAATCCATCATCTTCTGGCGCAGATCAGTCTGAAGATAAAGAAACTGAGCAAATCACTGAGCCTCCTTATGATCCACCAGCTCCATTTCCTAACCGATTAAAACGAAGAAACACACGGCGCAGATGGAGAAGATTCTAGAAATCTTCAAGCAAGTGAAAGTGAATGTTCCTCTTCTTGACGCTATTGAACAAGTCCCATCCTATGCTAAATTTTTGAAGGACTTGTGCACTAAGAAGAGAGCACATCAAACGTCGAAGAATGTCTTTCTAGCAGCAAATATCAGTGGAATAATCCAGAATAGCGTTCCAGTGAAATATAAGGACCCTGGATGTCCAACTATTTCCTGTACAATTGGAACAACTGTTATTGACAAGGCGCTATTAGACTTAGGGGCAAGTGTAAATTTGCTTCCTTACTCGGTTTACAAGCAGTTAGGAGTGGGTGAGTTGAAGCCCACAAAAGTCACTCTCCAACTAGCTGACAGATCAGTTAAAGTTCCATTAGGAGAGATTGCAGATGTGCTAATTAAGGTTGGTGAATTTATCTTTCCTGTTGATTTTGTCGTCCTTGAAACTGCACCTGTAGAGAACCCAAGAGGGCAAATTCCTGTGATTTTGGGTAGACCCTTCCTAGCAACTTCGAATGCTTTGATCAACTGTCGTAGCGGTTTAATGAAACTCATATTTGAAAATATGACAGTTGATCTGAATATCTTCAACCTTGAAGGGCAAAAAAGTGAGCCATCAACTGAATTCTTTGAAGTAAATATGATTCAAAGTCGATCAAATGAATTCGAGGATGATCATATGGATTCAGACTTTGGGTGTACTAACCAAAGTTTTGACGAGCTATGTGAGGAAGAGATCAGGATGTTTGAAGAAATAAATCAACAGGTTAATCATGTGTCATCCCTGATTCAAGAAATGGCGAACGATCATATTGACAACGAGTCAATAAATTATGGTTGTAAATACTACGAACAAAGCTTTGAAAAGATCTTTAAGGATGAGCTTTTACTCCTGGATGAATTGGATGGACACACATTCCCCATAGGATTCTTTGATAAACATTTTGAAGAGATATTTGACGATGAACTCAAATTCTTAGCTATTGATCAAGCTTGCTCACATGAAAGTGAAGATAATAAGATTGGGCTAGGAGTTAATGTTGCGGGAGTGAGTCCTCTTTCTAACTTGCTGAAAAGAAAAAAGCAGAAGATGAAGAGGATAAAAAAAAGAGAATGATGATCAAGTTTAAAGGAGGTTGTGCTAAAATGATGAAGGGTTCTAATAGTCATGTCAACTCATTGAAGAGAACCCACCTCGAAAGTGGAAAGCGATCAAGGGGGAGAAACCGTCATAGCTTAAGGCAGGTGTGAGGGAAGATGTAACTTTATACATTTGTATACTAATTTTAATTTTTTTTCTTTTTTCTTTTGAGTCTGTGAGTCTTTATATTTCTCTTTTAGTCAAGTGAGTCAATGTAGTTTTGGTGTCTAAAGAGTTGTTTTATGTATCTTTTTCTCTAACCTTTGTGCCAAGTTTATTATAAGTGATTACAGGATAAGCAGGGATGCACACACATGGAGTGAATTTGGTTGCTTCTGCAACTAGATTTTTCAGTGCACTGTGAGTACTTCTAATTTCAGCATATTTATTTCATCCATTTTACTCATGTATGCTTGAATTGGATGCTTTATTCTTTGATGGTGCACACGTATGTGGATGTATATATTATATGCTATATTCATTTTATCTCTGTATTCAAGTATATGCATGAGGACATGGTACAGTTTAGGTGTGGGGGGGAAGATTCACATATTTCTTTTGTTTTAAGAGTCTTTTTGGTTTTGTTTTAGTTTTAGGTTTTTTTTCTTTTTTCTTTCTTTACTTAGAGTCTTAAAAAAAATTGTGAAAAATTTGAAAATTTTCTGCAAATGAGTAGCTAGTATGTGAGTGATTTAGTATCCATGAGTGGATTTTAAGGGTAAGATCAAGATGAAAGAATTATAAAATCTTAAAATAAAGATTAGAATCTAAAACGGACATACCATCTAAACTTAGTCTAAGTGATTATGTACCCAATAGCACTTACACTATTTAGTTCATAGGCTTGGGATATTGATTGCAATTAAAAAAAAAAAAGAGAGAGAGAGAGAGAAAAATTTATTATATAATAAAATAAATATTAATAAGTTTTGTCTTGTGGCCTCAGTTGCTTGAGTAATTAAGTCCGTAGGAGTGTCTTTACACTTATTGCCCTAAGACCATCTGGTTTGGGAGCATTGACCCAAAGCTCGCTATATGGGTAGCTGAGAAAGCCTAATAGGACAAGACAATATAAAAATATAATAATTTTGATTATCAATTAGCTAGGTACCTTGGCCTCAGGAAGCCTCGGTATTTACGCGAAAGATAGTTAAAAAAAAGAAAAAATTCTAAAAAAAGAAAAAAAGAAAAAAGTAAAAAGAAAAGAAAAAAGGTATGAAAGTTGTAATTAAATATTCCCAAGCTTAAGAACTACATCACGATCACGGGGTACATAGGATCTGAAACTTAGGACAGGTGGTGTAAAGTTTTGGATTTGAGACTTTATTTTATAGCCAATATGATTTCTGGAATTGAGATTTTACTTGAAAATGAAACTCATGGGAACTGATGATCTTACTAACTAGTTATCACAAAAAAAATAAAAAATCAAAAAGAAAAAAAGAAAAAATTTTGATTTGTTTTTCTTTTCTTGATTTTCAGTTATCCTTATTTTACTTTTATTTATTTCTTAATCTCTAACTTTCTTGGATTTGTGGGTGTAATCCACTGAAAACCCTCACGAGACAACACTCGTCCTCTAGGGTAACCTAGGGGTTTAACGGCTTGTTGCACGTGCTAAGTGCAATCGTGATTCCTACGAAAGTGAGTTAGAGTAGCTTAGCTTTTCTTTTTCTTTTTATTAGTTTTGCTCGAGGACTAGCAAAAGATAGGTGTGGGGGTATTTGATCAGCACGATTTTGTTACATATTGCATGCCCATATTTATCTATCATTTGTATATAAATAATGCTGCTCGGGTATTTTTAGTGGTGTTTTGCAGAGTGAGCTATCAAAAGGAAACTGGACCACAAAAGCGCGCTTTAGAGACTGTAAGATGTGCAGCAGGAGACTAAATGCGAGATGGGATGTTTTACACTATTGCTGCTCTACCACGCTTCAAAACGGACACCAGATATTCGGAGAAGTTTAAAGTCACCTGGAACAAAAACGCAATTTTGTAAAGTTCAGGGGCTTTAGTGCAATTGACATTGATGGCTCTTTTGTATAATTAAATAAATTTTGGACTTCTATGTAAAATGATCAAAACCCTAAGCCTATAAATAGAGAAGGCTAGGGTTTTGAGGGGGAGTTTTTTCTTTTCACCTTTACGTACATTTTTCAGATCTGAAATTTTTGAGGCTTTCATTTTTATTTTTTATCTTTGCATAAAATTCTTCTTCACCTTATTATTCTCGATTGATTCATCAAAAAGCTTTCATCCTCTCTGCATCACAGCCCCTCCATCAAAAGGAAAAAGAAAAAAAAAAAGGAAAAAAAAAAAAATAGAAGAAGGAGGAACAGGCGCCCATTCAAGAGAACAGGCGCAAGGGCCCTGCCCCCCCCCCCCCATTTGAACCAAAACAAAGGCTGGGTTCCCTCCAATTGGAGGGAACAAATTTGAAGGCAAGGGGCCCGCAGGCCCCTTTGATTGGAGAAGAAGGCGCCCCCATCACAAGCCTGCAGGTGCAGGCTGCGGCTGAAGGTAAGGTTTTATTTATTTATTTTTTTATTTATTTCTTTTTAGTTAGTTCATTAGTTTAATTAATTAGAATTTCAGTTAATTATTTAATTAAAATTCAGATAATTGTAAACTGATTTAATTAGTTTAGATTATTATTAATTTTATCATGAGTAGCTAATTTGTTGCAAGCGCTTAGGGGAGATGAACCTAGACTTAATTCTTGTGGACCGAGTCATTCTCCTATTTATGACTGTACGCACACCAATTGATCTATGACTTTTAGGAATTAATTTCTAGAATAACTGGATCTTTGACAGGCTATGTATCGGAGGTTAATGGTTCATGCTTAGAGTTTTATTGCCTTTATGTTATTTGTTTAATTTAGTTAATTTATCTTTGATGGACTATGTAACTGGATAATAGCTTGTGCTTAAATCTAGTGTTCAAAATTAATGTGCCTCTTAGACATAGGGATTTGGTGTGTATTACAAACTGGTATGGAGACTAAGACTGACCACTTGATGCTAGTTTAGGGAATTTGATCCTAAGTGCTTGACTTTTCTTTATTATAATCAGTTCACATAACTCACTCAAAATTCATAAATCTTTTGATCCAGTCGTGTAGAAGTGTCATAACCAAAAGAACCACCTGTCCCTGTGGACCGACCCTCAAGTGCTACAGCGAACGACCGTGCGCTTGCGGTAATTTTAAAACGAGGAGACAGAATCTCCCCATCAGCTTCCATTAATAGAATATTTCTTTCCAAAAATAATTTTAAATAAAATCATGAATGGTGAAACTAAGGCTGAGGAAGAAGCCAGGTTGAAGAAGACTCATCATGGGAAAATACCAAGTGGAAAAAGAAAAAAAGTTGATATTAAGGAAGAAGAAACTATCCCTACAAGCTCTGATTCTGAAGAGAAAATCAATAGAAAGGTAAATAAGAGAGAATACACCAAACTGAGGAAGGAAATCATTGGGTTGAAGGATAATTCAACCACTTCAGGAGGACTGTCAAAGATATGTATCTGAAATCAAATGAAATCTTAAAAGACTCTTCAAGAAGCTAGGCCATAAGTACACTGAGAGAGGTAGCTCTTCTAGTTTTGATACTTCTTCTTATGATTCTGATCACTTTAATGAAAGTTCTGAAAGTGGGGATGATTCAGCTCATGAGGACAGTTCAGGTAAAGGGAATAGGCTTAAGACTAGGTCCTCCTCTAAAAAGACCTAAAGTGATGTCTATTTTATCTACTTGACTGATACTCTTTCTACTTGCATGTAATAACTATCACACACTCTTACTTTTCTTTAACTGCTCTATATTACTATCATATATTTTATGCTATACTTGTTGTGACTTATCCATACATGCTTTCCCCTTTAATTTTTGCTAATGACAAAGGGGAGATTTTACAGGTAATAGTATACTAGACTATGATTAGTCTCTAAAACTGCATATTTCATACTACATCTTCACATTTATTTAATATTAAATTCTGCTAATAATACCTCTCTTGTATGTTTCTAGGTCCATTGCATGAAATGAAGAAGAAGACCCAAAATCACCATTTAATTGGTGATTAAAGGCCTATAAAGATAGCCATTGACCTAGGAGAGTGATTCTGTTAAAACCAGGCGCCCAAAACCAGAAACCAAGATATGCAGTCGACAGGGAACTGACGCGACAGCACGCAGCAAGCGGCGCGCTGCGCCAGTACAACCGCAATTTTGCAGCCGTAATAGCGTGGCAGCGCCAGCGCTTTGGGCCAGGGTTTGTCCCCCTGGCCCCCTTTCCCCTAGTGCCTATAAATACCCCTCTTGGGGGTTCTTTAGGGGAAAATCCAGATAGTAGTGTAGTTTTCTTTCTATGTTGTAGTTTAGGATAGTTTAGTTTAGTTCTTCTTCTTTCTCTTTGTATTTTCCATTTCTTTTAGATCTTGTAATAGGAGAGAGAGTGATACATGGTTGGAAAGTAAGAGTGCTTGTAATAGAAGGTGACAAGCTATGAAATGTTCTCTCTTTACCTCTCTTTGTTTTTTCTCTAGCTTCTTTTATATGTTTAGCTAATTTTCTCTCAATGCAACTAACTACTAACCACTAACTTGCTAACTTCTTACTTGATAATCCATATGAATCTAATAGCCTCTACTTGACCTTGCTCTTATAAGAGCCACTGGCTCATGATTATAGATTTTAACACTCTAACATCCTAACTCTCTAACAAGCTAACATTACTTTATTCCATGCTTGCTCTTATTTAGTTTTAATGGTTTAAGTGTAGCTTGCACTTGTTTTGTTGAGTTTGGATGTGATGAGTTATCATATAGGTCACGCTTTGAAACGCTCTTGAGCCAAGGTATAGTGATGGCTAAGGATACATGTGAGGCAACTATCACTAAGAGCCTAGTATGTTAGTGGAGCCATTAATAGTTAGTAGCCATGAATTTTTCTCTCTTTTTACTTTGTTTTAGAAATTATTTCAAAAACCACAAATATCTTATCTTCTATGTTCCCACTTCTTCGTATTTCATCATATTCTTCTTTTTTCATTCTTTATTTTCTTTCTTTTTATTCTTTAAAATATTGAAGAACTTTTAACATACACATGAACATGTTGTGTAAGCTTCTATTGCCTCTCGTCCTGTGGATTCGACTCGTTTTAGCCTCTATGCTATAACGGAGTATCGAGGAAGCCAAAGCACACACTTTTAACCATTGATTTCAAAACATAAACTTTTCGTGCACGGTTTTCCCCCGATCAAATTTTGGCGCCGTTGCCGGGGATGGAAACGGTTTCATTTCAAATTTTTGTTAACTTTTCTTCTTCATTTTTTGGTGTGCAAGATAAAGTTTTAGCATTGCAGAAGTTCACACTTACTTTTATGTGGTTGGGTAAACTCTTGTATATTCTTATATTCTGCTGCCAGTTTTTGTTTATATTACCTGTGCACTATAATAATTTTAAAAACTAATATACGGTAATTTGATATTTTAAAACGGTTTAGACACTTGTATCTAGGCACGTGTCAATTTTCATTCCAATATACTATATTTTGTTCTTGTGTTGTTGTGATCTTGACGGAAGTGTTCATATTGCATTGCATATTGTTAGGATAAACACATGGGTGGTTTACTCTCTTTGTGTGTTCATTCTTATCTATATTACACACTTGCACAAATTGAACTTAAGGGCAAAACTCAATACAACATAAGGTGGGAAAGTCATTACCCTTCCTTAACCCAAAAATCACCTCCCCACTTACATAACCAAGCCTAAATAAAACTTGCTAGACGTTGGACCCTAGGGACATCTCAGACTCATTTAGGAGATTGACCTAAGGGAAAAATTGTTAGAAATTGACTCTTATCAAATCGGTGTCGAAGGTTGGGGATTGAGAGGCGAAACCTCAAAGAACAGTGGTTTGGCATAATTAGGCCCGTTGCTCCGGCACGGATACCTCCCACTGATCTTCCCCCTACCTGGCGGATTAACTCGTGGTCAGATTCTGACAATGTACCCCCCGTGGACAGTCTAAAAAGTTAGGAGTCGTCTAGGTCTAAGTCAACCTTAGCATAGGATTGTTTTCTTTTTTTTCTTTATTTTTTTGTTTGTTTGTTTATTTTTCTTTATTGTAAATTGTGATATGGATTTCAACAACAACCATTTTTTCAATCCTAATATGAATCAATATTTCACCCCGACCTCATTTGACTCAGTTAACTTCAACCCGGATATGTACAACATGAACCAATCATATAGGGCCGGGTTGGGATTATCTGACTCAATATGCATATCCCAATCCTATGACTATAATTTTCAAAATAACTTTAACTCTTCACAGAGTCAATGGGGATTCACCCCCTGAGTCAAATTTTCAACCACAATGTCCACAATTTTCACAACATTCATTCTTTGATTTTGATTCATATACTCCTTTCCTGAACCACTAATTGAAGAAAAATCATCATCAGAAAGGAGTTTGGGAAGTGATAGAGGCCCAAAAACAATTTGAAAAAATGGTAGCCTTATCATGTCCACAAAATTTCCAAAATTTATGTAGTTCTTTTCCAGAACGACTAAAAGAAAAATCATTGTGGGAAAAAACTATAGAATTTGTGTAAGAGACCGAGCGCATAATGCAAAATACGATTGACTTCTCATGTCCACCAAATGTTCATACGACTCACAAATCATGTCATTTTGGAAATTCAGCTTCAATTTCATCATACAAATCTGAACTTAACCAACATTAACCTCTTGATAGTTTGACAAGTTATCCAATTTCTGAAATTGAACTTGAAGATGAATGTGAACCTAAGCTTCAATTTAGCGATTCGTGTCAATCCTTGAATCTATTGGCCCAGAGGACCCTTCACTCTAGTTTTGATGATGATTAACTCATGTAGTTATAGTTTACTAATAATCTTGTGATATTTAGTTTCAAATATTTGATCAAGATATTAGTAGGTGATTAGTTTCAACAAAGGTGTTTTGGAGCTATCATATTTTGATTCAAGAGCTCGAGCGTCAAGATCGCATCTAGTACTCGGTTGGAGTCAAACTCAGTGGATCGTGTTTGGATCGAGTCTACTTGGAGAAGGAGTTCTACAAGAAGACCTCAGTTTGTTTAGTTTAGTTTGTGTTTAGATCATTGTAAAGATTAGATAGTATTGATATGCTCAAGTTCACATACACACATAAGTTTTTAAGTTTATTAGTTTTTAGTTTTTGGTTTTCAGTTTAACCGATATTGAATTTCATGTCAAAAACATAGATATAAATCTTTATATGTATAAAGGATACTATCCATATATAATATGCTTCAAAGTTGTTTCAATATCATGTTTTTGTATTTACATGTGTTTTGGAGAAAACGGTTTTCCATTTCAAAAATCTAAAGTTTTGAAAATACAGTTTTTGTTTCGAAGGTAAATTTTCATATCACAAAAATGATTCAAATTGTTTATAATATATGTTGAATTTTAGTCACACATATTTGTATTTTGAACATATTACAAGAACTTATTTTTGTGGAATTTATGTAATTTATGAGATTTCATGGAAGTCAAAATAACCAAGTTTTTAATCCCCAAATTTGGACCTGGCTGTTCTGCTGGTCGACCGGACGGTTGACCGAGGCAGAAGTCGGTCGACCGGTCCGGTCGATCGATGTGCACAGACGTGCACAAAGCCATTTGGCTGGAAGGCCGGTCGACCGATCCGGTCGACCGCCAGAGAGCTTTGCTCTCTGGAAATGGCCCCGGTCGACCGGGCGGTCGACCGGCAGAGAGTTGTTGCTCTATATATCCAGGCCGGTCGACCGAGCGGTCGACGGTGGCACAACGATCAGAAATCTAACCGTTGGCCGGTCGACCGGGCGGTCGACCGATAGCAGATTTTTTCTGCTGTCTTGGTCCCACGACTAGTTTTTGGAATAGGCTATATATACTCATTCCCTTGGGCTGTTTTGAATAAGTTTTTCAAGAGCAAAAATTCTCATCTTCTTAAGTGTTTAACAGCAAGTTTTTAAAAGAGTTTTGGGCCTAAAGATTTTATCTTTATTTGTTTTTAAAAGGGTTAGAAAAATAAGGAAAAAGGAGAAGTCTTTGGGATTGGTTTTTGATCTTCATTTCTATAGCTATTCTAGAAGTTTTCCTAAGAGTTTTTTTGTGATTTTAATTTCCAAACTCTTTGTTTTTCTCGCACTTGAGCTATCATGTCTATCCTATCTATAGGATCTTGTTTAGTGAGAAAATTGGTTTGTGGTTTGTTGAAACCACCAAGTGTTGTAAACTCTTATCTTTGCTTGGCTTTGTGCCTTTCCCTCTAAGTGTAGAGGAAGTTGTGCAATTGGGTTATTGGTATCCCTCTAAGTGTAGAGGTGATTGAGTTTGTTGGTATCCCTCTAAGTGTAGAGGTGATTGAGTTTGTTGGTATCCCTCTAGTGAGAGGTTGATCTTGTGTTGGCTTTGTGCCTAGCCTCGTGTGTAGAGGTTGTTGGTGTTTGAGAGAGGAGTTGTGCACTCCAAAAGTTGTATTAACCAAATCCTCAGTGGAGGTTCCCTGTGTGGGAAGTCCTGTGTGGACGCTATAGTGAAAATCCTTCTGTGTAAAGGCTGGGACATAGAGATGGGTGCTCGAACCTCGAAACATATCTTTGTGTTTGCGTTTGATCCACTATCTCTAACTCTCTCTCTTATATTGTGCCTTTCATCATTTCATATTGTTCATATCATTTATATGCTTAGATTTGTTTGTGTGCCTCACTTGTGTTCAACCAAGAGAGCTTCATATAGCACCTCAACTCTTATTTAGAGGAATTTAGTGGAGATAGTTCAGAGCCCTTCACCGGAATTCAGCTACACTCTTTGGTTACACTAAGTGTGTTATATTTAGTTTTTAATTCCATATTATTTGTCATTAGATTAGCCATACACCTATTCACCCCCCCTCTAGGTGTACTTTCAATTGTTATCAGAGTCTACGCTCCTGATATTAGGTTTAACCACCTAGGAGTGAGATCTTGGTTGCTAATCTAGTATTTGCATTTGCACACTTATTTGTTTACTCACACACTCATGGATTATCTTGCACCTCCCATGTTTGATGTTTCTAACATCAATATATGGAAGCTTAGAATGAGTATGTACCTAAAAACCCTAGGTTTGCATGTTTTCCTTGTTGTTGCCAAGAAATCTTATCTTGGTAATAGCAAGCATATAGAGACCAATGCACAAGCCCTTGTGGCACTTAGACACGCACTTAACAAAGAATATTTGTGTATGGTTTCTCATTGTGATTCCACTTTTGCAGTGTGGAACACTTTGACTCTCCTGAGCTTCAAAAGCCAAACATTATGGAGAAGGAATCTAGTGAGGATGAATCCGAACAACATTGCTATATGGTCCAAGGGAATGACTTCCTTGAGGTAAATTCAGAAACTCAACTAGATGATAGTGCTAGTTCTTCAGGTGATGATTATGTTATTCTTGATGCATTAAATGAAGAACTATCTATTGTTTGTGAAAAATTATTAAAAAATATAAAGTTTTGAAAAAGAAAAGTTTTGGACTTAATAAATAAAATAAGAATTTAATTTTAAAACTTAATGTGTCTTTGCAAGAGAAGGTTGAGATTTCTAATGAAAGGGACTCATTGAAATCCCAACTAGAACTTACCCTAAATGAAAATAAAATTTTGAAAAATAAAAATGATTGTGAGGAAGTTTTGAAGAAAAATGAAGTTTTATCTTCAAAACTTGTTTTGTTTTAAAAGAAAATGATTCTTTGAAAAAAAAAAAATTATTTCTATTTCAAAGGAATTAGATTTAATTTCTAATAAAAATATTTCTTTGAAAAATGATTTAGATACTCATGTTTGCCATGCTAGTGTACTTCATCATCTAACTTACCTATTGCATGCTCCACTTTATCTTCAAGTATTAAAAATGATATTTGTGTTTTGAAGAAAAGTGTTGATTGTTTGGGCTCCACTTTGAGCCAATGTGCTATGAATCACACACGTGTGGAATCCATGTTTCGTAAGAAAAAAGTTCCACCTATGCATGCACACAAACCACGGTATACACATACTTCCCATGTTCATACACATAACACCTTGTATGCTCATGTGTACACTTGTACACATTGTGGACGTAAGGGCCACCTTGCAAAATTTTGCTTTGATAGAATTAATGATTCAAATTTTATAAATAGATTTGTTTGGGTTAGGAAAGGAGCTAACCCCCATGACTCAAAAGAGTATGGGTACCAAAAGCCACTCCTATTTTTTGATATAAGTGTGGGCTCTCACATGACGTGAGAGTTGTTGGTGCCTGAGGTGAATGTGTTCCAAGCTAAACGGTGACAATTTTGGATGCATCACTGTCAAGGGGTATTTGGCGGGAGGACCACCATGATTTGGAGGTTTAGACCTCTTGGTTTTGGTAACGATCTCTAACTCCCATTTAGTTTACATGTTTCATACTATTGATTTTTAGCATGTTTTGATTACTATGTTAAATGTCATGATAATTAGACTTGTGACATACATGTATGGTAATTGAGATACACCCATGTTCATATGGATCCATATTTTGTGTTCTCACTTTAGTTTAGCTATCGTATATATCATAACTCTAAACATGTGCATTCATATAATGATCATATTAGTTTATGTTTTGTTTTATGCTTCATGTTTTTGATTACATGTTTAGATGTAGCTTTTATTAAAACTTGTGTCTACACTTGTACAACTAGTGAGCCACAAAAAGATTATTATATGTTTGTACTTAATTGCTCATTTGTACTCATTAGATGTACTAGTATAGCCTAGTTTTGATGATAAATGCATTTCAACTTGTATTCCCTATTTTTGGACATATTTTATTATAATATATTTTAACTTCATGTATATGTGAATTTGCCAAAACTTTAAGATATACATATATAACCTTGAGTCATTTGCGTTTTATGCAAAATCCTTTGTGGACTCATTTGTGTTTGGATATGTATGTATACTTTTAGTTTAGACAAAATATACATATGCCTTGAAATTGGTATTGTTTCAATGAAAATTAAATTTTGATGATTTTTATGTTTATAAAGGAATTTCATATTGAGACTTAATGCCTCATTCCATGATTTTGTTGATTACATGACTTTGTATACTCACATTATTTGATGTTTACTCATGATTTTTGTTTTCATGAGCTCTCTATGTGCTATATAGACTTTGAGTGTTGATGATTATGTAATTTTTATATTTTCATGGATTATTCTTATTTTATTCCTTACTTAAAAGATTTCGTACTAGTTTTCAAGTTTATCATAAAACTAGTTGCGTTTTTCTTCATTTTGGAAGAGTTTTTAAACTTGTCAAAATTATTTTCAAACTTATTTTTGAAAACCCCTTCCATCGAAGGGTGGTTGGATGGGCGACTATGTCTTGTATGCAAATTGAAAATCATTTTAACTAGTGCATGATAGGGTGGAAGGTATGAGTTATACACTTGATCCTTATTGTGTTTTCAATTGGTATCACAATTGATATCTATTTTGTATACTCATATTTGTTTCTATATATGTATGCTTCAACTTCAAATAGTATCAATTTCGATTGGTATTTAATTTTTCATACATATATATATGTGTGTTTTGATTGTGCTTACTATATCTCTATATCTTTAAGCACAAATTTTGCTATGCTAAACTTGATTTAGTCCTTAATGACAATTATTTTTTCAATTGGTATCTTATACAAGCTTATGCATTATTTTCATGAGTATTTCATAAAGAGGGAGAAATTTCATGTTTTACCTTTCAATCGGTTTTGTTTACAATTGCTATCTTACTCAAACTCTTTATATTGAAAAATGATATTTGTAAATTGATATCTTAGTTTTCAATTGGTTTCCTACGCTCCTAATGAAAAATATTTTCATTTGATATATGTTTCATTTTCAATATTAGTATCAAGAATATTAAATTGATATTATTCACTATTTGGTATCTTTATTGCAAAATAATTTTAGTATTTAACCAAAAAGGATTGGTTTATATTCTTTCATTTGGTATCAATACTTATAATATATATTCTTACAATTGGTATCAAAAGTGTAAAATATTTTAAATTGGTACTAATTTTTACAATTGACATCAAGATTTACAATATATATATATATATATATATATATATATATATATATATATATATATATATATATATATATATATATATATATATATATATATATATGTTTCTATTAGTGTCAAAAACATACAATGTTTCAATTTCTATTAGTATCATAATTTTGTATCAAAATGTTTTGATATTTATTGCTTATATGCAAGGGAAGCTTAACATCTTCTCTATATATAGATTCATGTTGAGTGTATCTCATATTGAGGACTTGACCGCTCTTCTTTATGTCTTACACGTGTGCAGAGGGAGCTTCACATCTCCTTTTATACATTGTATATTATGCTTTATGTGGTTAGGGTTTAGTCATCCCTTTTCATATAAATGCATGTATGCAGGGGGAGTTAACTTTACGTCTCTCCTCTTCATGAATGTATATAGCATATACACCTTTATTGTTTTTATTTATGCAAAAAGGTAGAAAAATATTATTTATGTCTTTAGTGTTTGTACCCCTTTGCTGATGAATTGACAAAAATGGGGAGAGATATTTTGGAGTTTATATATGCATGTTTGTATATGCATGTTTGTTTAATTTGTTACTTTTACTATTGGTATCAAGAGCATCTTTTGTTGGCATCAAGAGCAGCATTTTTTTTTAAAAACATTTTTATTTTAAAATTGGTATCAAGAGCATGTTTATTTCATTGGTATCAAATATCATGTTTATGCATATTTATGTTGAGCATTCGCTGCATATCTTTATTGTTTATTGCTATGCATGAGTTAAGGGGGAGTTTCTATGAAGCTTAACTTTAATCCATGCATATATAACTCCATGAATTTTTTCATCATCAAAAAGGGGGAGATTGTTAGCCCAGAGGCCCTTCACTCTAGTTTTGATGATGATTAACTCATGTAGTTATAGTTTACTAATAATCTTGTGATATTTAGCTTCAGATATTTGATCAAGATATTAGTAGGTGATTAGCTTCAACAAAGGTGTTTTGGAGCTATCATATGTTGATTCAAGATGTCGAGCGTCAAGATCACATCTAGTACTCGGTTGGAGTCAAGCTCGGTGGATCGTGTTTGGATCGAGTCTACTTAGAGAAGGAGTTCTACAAGAAGACCTCGGTTTGTTTAGTTTAGTTTGTGTTTAGATCATTGTAAAGATTAGATAGTATTGATATGCTCAAGTTCACATACACACACAAGTTTTTAAGTTTATTGGTTTTTAGTTTTCGGTTTAACCGATATTGAATTCTATGTCAAAAACATAGATATAAATCTTTATATGTATATACGATTCTATCCATATACAATATGCTTCAAAGTTGTTTCAATATCATATATTTGTATTTACATGTGTTTTGGAGAAAATGGTTTTCCATTTCAAAAATTCAAAGTTTGAAAAAAACGGTTTTTATTTCAAAGGCAAATTTTCATATCACAAAAATGGTTCAAATTGTTTATAATATGTGTTGAATTTTAGTCACACATATTTGTATTTCAAATATATTATAAGAACTTATTTTTGTGAAATTTATGTGATTTTATGAGATTTTATGGAAGTCAAAATAACCAAGTTTTTAATCCCTAAATGTTGGACCTGGCTGTTCTGTCGGTCGACAGAACTCGGTCGACCGGTCCGATCGACGGATGTGCATAGACGTGAACATAGCCATTTGGCTAGAAGGCCAGTCGACCGATCCGGTCGACCGCTAGAGAGCTTTGCTCTCTGAAAATGGCCCCGGTCGACTGGGTGGTCGACTGGCAGAGAGCTGTTGCTCTCTGTATCCAGGACCGGTCGACCGGGCGGTCGACCGGTGGCACAACGGTCAAAAATCTAACTGTTGGCTGGTCGACCGGGCGGTCGACCGGTAGCAGATTTTTCTGCTATCTTGGCCCAACGTCTAGTTTTTGGAATAGGATATATATACCCATTCCCTTCGGCTGTTTTGAACAAGTTTTTCAAGAGCAAAAATTCTCATCTTCTTAACTGTTTAACAGCAAGTCTTGAAAAGAGTTTTGGGCTTAAAGATTTTATCTTTATTTGTTTTTAAAAGGGTTGAAAAAAATCAAGAAAAAGAGAAGTCTTTGGATTGGTTTTTGATCTTCATTTCTATAGCTATTCTAAAAGTTTTCCCAAGAGTTTTCTTTGTGATTTTGATTTTCAAACTCTTTGTTTTTCTCACACTTGAGCTATCATATCTATCCCATCTATAGGATCTTGTTTAGTGAGAAAATTGTTTGGTGGTTTATTGAAACCACCAAGTGTTGTAAACTCTTATTTTTGCTTGGCTTTGTGCCTTTCCCTTTAAATGTAGAGGAGGTTGTGTAATTGGGTTATTGGTATCCCTCTAAGTGTAGAGGTGATTGAGTTTGTTAGTATCCCTCTAAGTGTAGAGGTGATTGAGTTTGTTGGTATCCCTCTAGTGAGAGGTTGATCTTGTGTTGGTTTTGTGCCTAGCCTCGTGTGTAAAGGTTGTTGGTGTTTGAGAGAGGAGTTGTGTACTCAAAAAGTTGTATTACCCAAATCCTCAGTGGAGGTTCCCTGTGTGGGAAGTCCTGTGTGGATGCTATACTGGAAATCGTTTTGTATGAAGGCGGGGACGTAGAGCTGGGTGCTCAAACCTCGAAACATATCTTTGTGTTTGCGTTTGATCCACTATCTCTAACTCTCTCTCTTATATTGTGCCTTGCATCATTTCATATTGTTCATATCATTTATATGCTTGGATTTGTTTGTGTGCCTCACTTGTGTTCAATCAAGAGAGCTTCATATAGCACTTCAACTCTTATTTAGAGGAATTTAGAGGAGATAGTCCAGAGCCCTTCACCGGGAATTTAGCTACACTCTTTGGTTACACTAAGTGTGTTGCATTTAGTTTTTAATTCCGTATTATTTGTCATTAGATTAGCCATACACCTATTCACCCCCCCCCTCTAGGTATACTTTCAGAATCAACATCGACTCCTATAGTGTTACCTGAACTAAATAATGTTCTTGAGCCAATTTTGACTCTCATACTTCCTGAACTTGAATCGATCGTTTCACCCATTCACGTTCCTTTCGAGGATGGAAATCAAGATTCAATTTCATTACATCCATTTGAACTTGCCCAAAATTTTGAGAACCACCTTGACATTTTGGCAAGTTGTCCTTTTCCCGAATTTGACCTTAAGCTTGAAAGTGATCCTAAACCTCAAGTTGGTAATTTTATTTCACTTTTTGATTCAATAATGACTCCAATATCGTTACCAGATTTTTTTATCTATTCCGCAGTCAACATTGAATCCTCTCCAGTATACCGTGAAATTGAATCACCAATATCTTATGATCACACTTCATTGATGGGGAAGTGTGTGAATATCAATTCTTTGGTTTGGACCCATTGTTGAACCAATTTTGACTCCCCTTTTGAATCTCGACTTGATCTGAGTCAAATTTCCGAGTCGGTATCTATTTTTTTCCTGTTCCATTTGAGTCCAAATTAATCATCTCTCAAAATCACACTTCATTGTTGGACAAAGATGTTGAAGAAAATGACTCAGTAATTATTTTTAAAAATTAGAAATATATGGGGATAAATTTTTAAATAAGACCATTCACTCAATCATTCTTTTACTGGGTTATATTAGAGAGGTCACTGGTGGGTTTCTGCAAGATCCATGATATCTTGATTGGGTAGCAACGCTTGGCCCAATTAGACCACCACCAGAGCGACCACCATGAGGTAATTTTTCTTCCCTTCCTATTTGTTTCACGTATATACACATTCACGATGCATTAAGGACAATGCATAAGATAAGTGTGGGGGAGGGTTTACTAACATAGTTAGTTTTACATTTTCTTTCTTTTACGCTTCTTTTTAGGAAATTTTTAAATTTTTCTTTTGTATAGAAACTTTTTCCTTCATTTTTACAAAACTTTTTTAAATAATAGAAATAGTTTTGATTTATTTTTAAGAAAATTAAGATTATCTTAGGAATTAGAAAGACCTAAAGTTATGAATTTTTAAAGCAAGTCAAAATAATAGATCTTATTTAAATTTTAGGATAAGAAAGTAAGATTGAAAAGATAATTTGATCTTGAATTTTTTGCCTTAGATTTATGCACTTCATACTTACACAATTTTGGGATTGAAACAAAGACTGAAAATGTCATAGAAAAAAATCTATAAAAATATATAAAAAATAAATGATAAAAAATCACTTATTGAAGTTGGGTAATTATGACTCAGGAGCATGATTATTCATGCCTAAAATGGTGGACAAAAACAAAATAATCCCATTTAGTTTTGTGGCCTTGTTTACTCGAGTCCTTAAGTCCGAGGGATGTTTTCTCATCTGGTGCCCTAAAACTATCTGGTTTGGAAGTTACCGGCTAAAGGCTCACTACCCAGGTAAGCTTGAAAGCCTAAAAAAACTAAGAAAAGAAAAATAATAATAATATAAATAAATGGCATAAAAGTTAGAGTCGATATCCCAAAAATCTTCATTGTTTACAAAATACATATTTTTCTATGAGTTTTATGAAAGATCAAAGAATTAATTCAATTTTAAATTCTTATATTTAATTTATAACAAGATTTTGTATTTTGACTTAGTTTAAGAAAAAATAATTTCTGGTTAACCTATGACCTTGGATTACTTATATTTTCGCAAAATTATTTCAACACTTTTCTCTATTTCTAAAATGTGTTTTCAAAATACTAAAATTTGATTTCTTTCTTTATGGATTTTGTGGGTGTAATTCGCTGAAAACCCTCAGGAGACAACTCCTCCTCTAGGGAAAACTTAGAGGTTTAACGGCTTGTTGCACGTGCTTAGTGCAATCGCGTCACCTGCGAAAGTGGTGTAATAATTTTCTTAATTTTTGTTTTTCTCAGGACAAGCAAAAGATAAGTGTGAGGGTGTGATTAGTCTCTAAAACTACATATTTCATATCACATCTTCATATTTATTTAATATTAAATTCTACTAATAATATCTCTCTTGTCTGTTTCTAGGTCCATGGCATGAGATGAAGAAGAAGACCCAAAATCACCATTTAATCGGTGATTAAAGGCCTATAAAGATAGACATTGACCTAGGAGGGTGATTCTGTCAAAACCAAGGGCCCAAAACCAGAAAGTAGGACATGCAGCCGACAGGGGACTGACGCGACAGCGCGCAGCAGGCGACGCTGTGCACGCCGCGCTAGCACTTTGGGCCAGGGTTTGTCCCTGGCCCCCTTTCCCCTGGTGCCTATAAATATCCCCCTTGGGGTTCTTCAGGGGAAAATCCAGAGAGTAGTGTAGTTTTCATTCCATGTTGTAGTTTAGGGTAGTTTAGTTTAGTTCTTCTTCTTCCTCTTTGTATTTTCATTTCTTTTAGATCTTGTAATAGGAGAGAGAGTGATACATGGTTGGAAAGTAAGAGTGCTTGTAATAGAAGATTACAAGCTATGAAAGGTTCTCTCTTAACCTCTCTTTGTTTACTCTCTAACTCCTTTTACATGTTTAGCTAATTTTCACTCATGGCAACTAACTACTAACCACTAACTTGCTAACTTCTTACTTGATAATCCACATGAATCTAATAGTCTCTACTTAGCTTTGCTCTTGGAAGAGCCATTGATGGCTCATGATGATGGATTCTAACACTCTAACATCCTAACTCTCTAACAAGCTAACATTAATTTATTCCATGCTTGCTCTTCTTTAGTTTTGATAATTTAAGTGTAGCTTGCACTTGTTTTGTTGAGTTTGAATGTGATAAGTTATCGTATGGGTCATGCTTTGAAACGCTCTTGAACCAAGGACTAGTGATGGCCAAGGATACATGTGAGGTAACTATCACTAAGAGCTTAGCATGTTGGTGGAGCCATTAGTAGTTAGTAGCTATGAGTTTTCTTACCTTTTTACTTTGTTTTAGAAATCATTTCAAAAACCACAAAAATCTTATCTTCTATGTTCCCATTTCTTCGTGTTTTATCGTACTCTTCTCTTTTCATTCCTTGTTTTCTTTTCTTTTCATACTTTAAAATATTGAAGAACTTTTAACATACACGTGAACATACTGTGTAAGCTTCTATCACCTCCCGTCCTTGTGGATTCGACTCGTTTTAGCCTCTATGCTATAACGGAAGTATCGAGGAAGCCAAAGCACGCACTTTTAACTATTAATTTTAAAACATACACTTTTCGTGTACGATTTTTCCCCGATCAGACTATTAGTTAGATAACATACTGATACATGCAGTATTGATCGGATAGTATACTTGGCTATTGATTGGATACAAGTCAAGCTTGATTGTGATAATATGCAAATTTTACTCACTGGTTACATATATCTGCATATAATTATGTACATATCAAAGAACAAAATTTGTTCATATTTTAGTCACAAACATGTACACACATATGGTCACATGCACATGTTAGCACAACTGATAATTACAGATACTATTTCATACTGATAAGTGTAGATATTGTGTGGGAATCATGAAGGATTCCACATCTACAAAAGTGCATGTTATTGTTGGCCTAAAGGCCTATCACCCTAGTTTTGATGATGATCAACTCATGAAGTTATATTTACTAATGATCTTGTGTTTAATTAGTGACAGATTCATTATCAAGATCTTAGTAGGTGCATAGCTCAACAAAGAATAAAATGTCAAGATTTGGAGCTAGCACGGTGTGATCCAAGGAGCTTTTGGATCAAGCTTGGACCAAGTCAAGAAGATGAGAAGACTTCAAGGGAAGACTTCAAGATCAAGACTTGTGTCTAGGTATAAGATTTTTATGTTTTAGATAAAATGTAAAGGATAGAATAGTTGGTGGATTGCTCAAGTACATATACACACACACTCTTGATAGAATTGTTTTCATAAAAGAATTTTTAGTTTAGAAAAGACTTTCATTTTGGAGAAATATCATTTTGGTTTTTGAAATTTCTTATATGCATATCTTTTATCCAAAACCAAGTTTAGTGCCTTATGTTAAAAACCATATTGATTGTGTAGTGGATCATATCCATACACACTATGCTTTAAAAGTATATCTTGTTTTTGTGTTTGATGAAGATTTGAAAAAACATGTTTTGGAAAAATATTGTTTTAGAAAAACAGTTTTTATCATGAGCCAAATATTTCCAAGTTACAAAAATAGTCCAATCTTTTATAACATGCCTTGATTTTGTGCAAGCATGTTTGTATATCAAAGTATATTGGTAAAACTATTTTCGTAGAATTTCTAAGAATTTAAGGAATTTTATATGAGCCAAAAAGATAACCTTTAAATCCCAAAAAAACAGTTTCCAGGCTTCGGCAAGTCGACTGTATAGTCGACTTGGTCTGAAGTCGGTCGACCGGCTCGGTCGACCGATGTGCACAGACGTGCACGCCTTTGTGCACTGGAGGACGGCCGACCAGCTCGGTCGACCGCTCCAGAGAGCTCTGCTCTCTGGAAAGTTCGGCCGACCGTACGGGTCGACCGACAGAGAGTTCACTCTCTCCTCCAGTTGCTCGGTCGACCCAGGCAGTCGACCGGAGGCTCCAACGGTCGGATTTTTGACCGTTGGCGGTCGACCGGACCGGTCGACCGGCAGGCCTGACAGACCCCAACGACTATATTTTTCTGGCATATAAATTTGAGGGTCTTGTCATTGTTTTGGGCTAAGATTTTTGGAGACCTTTAAGCCAGTTTTTCCCATTCTTTTTCAGAAGTTTTTCTCCACACATTTGAGAGTAAATATTTCCTATCTAAAGGGAAGATTTTATCAAGAGTATTAAAAGTGATTCTTTGAGTTTTTCACCATAGTTCTCATCCTTGTTTTCTCTCACCACACTTGAGCTATCCATTGCTATATTATCCTATAGGTGAGTTGTAGTGAGAGTGTTTTTAGGTGATCAAAATGTTGTGATCACCAAAGACCGTTCTTTGTACTTTGAGGAAACGAGCAAGTGTGCTCGTGGTGGTTTAGAGTTCGGTTGTGAACTCTTTGGTTTGAGGTGCGGCCTCGGCGAGCTTGTGAAGCTTGCGTGTGTACGGGACTAGGGAGTCCGAGGGATTGTAGGTGTTGCGGCACCAAGGAGAGATCCATTGGGATCGTGCATAGTGGAAATCCTTCGTGTGTCGAAGGCGGGGATGTAGAGCAAGTGTGCTCGAACCTCGAAACAAATCCTTTGTGTTTGCGATTGCTCTATCTCTCTCTCTTTGTCTCTTGTTATATCTTGCTTACTTTTATTGTCTATCTTTATATGCATGATATACTTGTGTGCTTAAATTGATATACTTGCTTGGGATTGTTTGCTAACACTTGTATTCAACCAAGAGAGCCAACGCGGCATAGATTGTATACCAATACAACAATTAGGATATAAAACTCTGATACCAATTGAAGGAACACCTAGAGGGGGGTGAATAGGTGTAAGTGCTAATCTAATAATCTAAATTCAAACTAAATGAAAACTAAATGTGGAAGCTTAAACAATTTTGCAATCTCACTAAATACAATACAACAAGTGTAGCCGAATTCCCCGTGAAGGGCTTTGGACTAACTCCTCTTGATTCCCTTGATATGGTTGAGGTGCTATGTGAAGCTCTTATTGGATGAGTATAAGTGATGCATGAAAAGTCACCTAGAGGGGGGGTGAATAGGTGACAATGCTAATCTATGAACTAAATGCGGAATTTAATAACTTAATGCAAATTACACTCAAGTGTGATCAACAAATGATTCACACACAACCAAGCCAAGCAAATATGAATGCACAATATGAATAAGGCAAGGCACAAAGTAAAGAGAGAGATAGAGAGAGCCAATGGATCAGGCGCAAACAACAAGATATGTTATCGAGGTTCGAGCACCCAGCTCTACATCCCCGCCTTCGACACGAAAGAGATTTCCACTAGCTCGTCCACTTAGGACCCTTTACAAGGAGTACCCAACTCCTCTCTTTACAACCTCCTCCCTGAGGCACAAATCCAAGCCAACCAACACAACCTCCTCCTTGAGGTAAACTCCAACAATCACAACCTCCTCCTTGAGGCAAATACCAAACCAATACAACAAACTCCCAATCACCAACCAATACAAGGATCACCTCTCAACTAGAGGGATACAACCCAAAGCACAAAGCTAAGAAAAGATTGGGTTACAACTTGGTGGTCACAACAACAACCACAAACAACTTCTTCTTCCACACAAATAACCTATAGATATAGATAGTAGATTTTTGCTCAAGTGTGGAGAAAAACAAAGGAATGGAAATCAGAAATCACAAAGAAAATCCTTGGGAAAAATCAAGAAATCAAGATAGAATAGTTCAATCAAAATTCTTTCCCAAAATCCCTTTCTTTGATTTTCCAAACCTAATGAAAACACCAAATGGATTGTTCAATTAAGCTCAAAAACTTCTTTTGATTGCTTTGAAAACACCAGAGAATCAGCAAAAATTCGCACAAAAAATCTTAGAGAAAACCTCTCTCAAATGGGGTATTTATAGGCAATTACAGAAAATAGTCGTTTACAGAACTTTTGCCAGAAATAGCCTTCCGGTCGACCGGACGGTCGACCGCCCAACGGTCAAATTAGAACCGTTGTGGCTACCGGTCGACCGCCTCGGTCGACCGAAAATACCTGAGAGCAAACAGCTCTCTGTCGGTCGACCGCTTCGGTCGACCGGATGCAGAGTCAGCCAGCGTGCACGTATCGTGCACGTCGGTCGACCGGAACGGTCGACTGGCTTCTTTGGTGCGGTCGACCGTACCAGTCGACCGGCCAAGCCTGGCTGACAAAAGTCAGGTCTGAAATCTGAGGAAAATTAATGTCAAATAAATTCTTATAAATTACTAAAAATCCTCAAAAATAGTTTTAGCATTTTGCATTGATATATAAACATGTGATAAAAGTTTTGACTCAAATATCAAGCAATTAAAACTATTTTTGTATCTTATCATATTTATCAAAAACCAAAACTTGTATTTTCTAAAACTCGGATTTTGAATAGAAAATACACATTGTCCAAAACCTATCTGAAATACAAAAATATGATATTAAACATTTCGAAGCATATTGTATATGAATAGAAATTCAATATACAAGAAACATATATATATCATGATTTTTGTCATTAAGTCCAAAAATATGTTTGTTGTAAATACCAAAACATAAAACTCATGAAATAGGTATATCAAAGTAAGTTTGTCTAAGAGTTGAAGCATGCATGTATATAGAACAAATCTAATATACATTAAACCATGTAAATTTGTTTTGATATAATATCTATTCATGCAAACCAAAATCGGTTAAACCTAAAACCGAAAAACCAAAAAACCAATAATCAAAACATGAGACGTGTGTGTGTGAACTTGAGCTTATCATACTATTCTAATCTTTACAATTTGGGATCTAAACTCAAAACTAAAACTAAGGATACCTAAGTCTTCTTGTAGAGCGCAATCTCCAAGCTAGAGCGCAATCTCCAAGTAGGCTCGATCCAAAAACTCTTGATTCACCGAGCAAGTGCAATGTATGATCTTTGATGCGCGGGCTCTTGAATCAACATGTGCAAGCTTCCAATTCATCTTGTTGAAGCTAAACACCAACTAATATCTTGGTTAATGGTCTGAAACTAAAATCACAAGATTATTAGTACACATAACTACATGAGTTAATCATCATCAAAACTAGAGTGAAAGGCCTTTGGGCCAACAATCTCCCCTTTTTGATGATGACAAAACTCATGGAGTTATATATGCATGGATTAAAGTAAAGCTTCAAAGAAGCTCCCCCTTAACTCATGCATAGGAATAAACAAACAATAAGATGCATATAAACAAGGTTCTTGACATGAAATGAATATGCATATGAAACATGCTATTGATTCCAATTAAAACAAAACAAATAACTTACCAAACAAAACTCTTGATATTAATAAAAACAAAACTCATAATGCTCTTGATTCCAATACCAATGGAGATGAAATGAACATAAAACTGAAAACTCATGCATATCAACTCCAATAAATCTTCTCCCCCTTTTTGTCAATCATCAACAAAGGGGTAAAAACAAAATAGATATGAATTCTTCTCCCCCTAAATATATGAAACAAAGAATAAACAAATTACTTCAAGGGGTGAAACCAAAAATGATACCAATTAAAAAAAAATGTGTCAAAAAAGTGCATTTGATATCAATAGAAAGTGATCATAAAAACATTTAAGAAATGCCTACCAATTACCAATTGAAAGTAAGAGGGGCATTGAAAACAAATATGATCCCAATTGAAATTAAAAACATATTGAAAATAAAACACATGATACCAATTGAAAAACACATTGATACCAATTGAAGATATATATCTTATAAGCATATGATACCAATTAAAAATCAATAATCATTCTTAAATAAATTTTTTTTTTCTCATAAAGTTAGGGAGTGGGAAACAAAACCAAAGGTAAACTAAATACCAATTGAAAAAATTGAAATGTGAGTTTCTCCCCCTTATGAAATACCAACTAAACATATGCTTAAGTTAGAAATAATATACCAATTGAAGACTAAGTCAATTGAAATAATTAAAGCTCAAGCTTAGCATAAGCAAGATAATGATAATGCTTGTATAAAGAAACCAATTGAAAATTAAATCAATTGAAAATGATAGTCATTAAAAAAAATCAAGCTTATCATAAGCAAAATTTGTGCATATATCTTGAAGCACAAATAAATCATCTATATATGTATGTAAGAAATAGATACCAATTGTAAATTGATACTATATGAAGTGTATGCATACATATATATAAAACAAAACATATATGAGTATACAAAAGGATGTCAAGATTGATACCAATTGAAAGAATTCAATGATACCAATTGAAACAACAATAAGATCAAGTGTATATCTCATATCAACTACCACCCAATCATGTGCAAGTTTAAAGTGATTTTCATTATAAAGCGTTTAAAGTGATTTTCATTATAAAGCATACATGAACATGATCTCCCATCCAACCACCCTTCGATGGTAGGAGTTTTCAAAAATAGATTTGAAATTATAGTATGTTTGAAAATCTCTACTAAAGAAAGGAATATCGCAACTAGTTAAATGGAAAACTTGTTAACTAGTGCGAAATCCTTCAAGCAAGGAATAACAAAAATATTTTTCATGAAACATGAAAATCACATGATCACTAAACACTCAAAATCTATATGGCACCAATAGTACTCATGAGAAAACATCAAAATAAGGTGAGTGTACAAGTGTTGTGAGAAACATATCATCATAAAAATAGATAATCAGGCTCGACTGAAATTCCTTTAAAATATGAACACATGAAAAACTAAATCTTCATTAAAGGAAATTTCCTCAAAGACATGAAAATCATCATAACAATTTAAACTCCAAGGTATATGTATGTTTTGACAAAATAAAAGTATACATACATATCCCTAAACACAATTGAGTCCAAAATATAGATTTGCATGAAAAGCAAATGACTCAAGGGGCATACATGTATATCTTAAGGTTTGGCAAAATAGACATATACATGAAGTGAAAACACTTTATCATAGAAAACACATGATCATAAAACATATCAAAAATGAGGAATACATGTTTGAATGCATGAATCATCAAAACTAGACTATACTAGCACATCTAATGAGTACAAATAGGCATCCAAGCACAAACATATATAAAGGTTTATTTGTGGCCCATTCTATGTACAAGTATAACTCCTAGTTTTCATGAAAACAAACATCTAAGCATATATTCAAATCATAAAGCATAAAACAAGTCATAAATCAACAATTATTCTAAAAATGATCCTTATGTAAATTCATATGCTATAAGAATCAAGATATACATACTATCAAAACAATTGTGAAAACACAAAATATGGAATCATATAAACAATGGTGATTACAAATTGCAATACACGAATCATTAAAACACAAAATCATAGAATCATGAACATCATATGATCATTGTGCATATGCATGTACATTAGATCTAAAGCATACATGTTAGTTTAAACAAGGTGAGACACTAAATGTAGATTCCAAATGAAGCATGGGTGCTCAAGTAGCTAAACATGTACAACTTAAATATAATGGCACAAGCATAATGGACAATAAAATACAACATGCTATAAAAAAAAGTGAAAAGCATGTAAACACTAAATGGAGTAAGGGATTGTTACCAAAACCAAAGGGGCAACTCTCCATGTCTCCAAAACACGATGGTCCTCCCACCAAATCTCCTTGAGAGTGAAGCATCCAAATGGTTCTCCTTTTAGCTTAGAATGCATCCACCTCAAGGCACCAATACCCTCACGTGACGCGAGAGCTCCAACCTACATCAAAAGTCAAAGAGGTGGATCTCTGTACCCATTTCTTTGTGGGTCCACGGGGGTTAGTATCTTTCTAACCCAAACATAATTAGTTGCTAAATTTTCATTATAAATACGATCATAACAAAATCTAGCAAGGTGGCCTTTTCGACCACAATGTGTACATGTGTACACGTGAGCATACATATGATGGTGGTGATCATGAAAAGCATGTGTATGCCTAGATGGGTGTGCATGTAAGGTTGGAACTTGTTTCTTGCGAACCAAGATTTCCAAACGTGTGTGATTCATGGCACAATGGCTCAAAGTGGAGCCCAAACTATCAACACTTTTCTTCAAAACAAGTATATCATTTTCAATATTAGAAGATAAAGTGGAGCATGCAATAGGTGTGCTAGAACATGAAGCAACATTAGCATGGCAAACATCAATCTCTTTTTGCAAAGATTTATTTTAATCAAAACCAAATCCAATTCTCTAGTAATTGAATCAATATCATTTTTCAAAGTAAGATTTTCTTTAAAAGTAAAATCCAATTTGAAGATAAAATCTCATTGTGCTTTACAACATCATCACAATCATTTTTGTTTTTCAAAAATTCATTTTCCTTTAAAGCAAGTTCAAGTTGAGATTTAAGTGAGTCACATTTACTTGCAATCTCTCCTTCTCTTGCAAAACCAATTCAAAATTAGAGCATAAATCCTTTAATTCATTTTTCAACACAAGATTATCTTCTTTCAACAAATCATGTTTTTCCAACAAATTTTCAAGCTTTTGAGCAAGTTCCATATTTAAAGTTTGAACTTCAAAACAACCATGGCAATAGGAACTAGAGCTATCATCAATATGAGAATCCGATTGTACCTCAAGGGAGTTCTTCCCTTGGACCATGAGGCATTGCTCTTCGGACTTTTCTCTTTTAGATCTCCTCATCTTGTTAATTATCCTTGGAAGCTTGGGAGACGTCAAGATGCTCCAAACTGCAAAAGCCGAATCATAGTGATCAAAAACGGGTAAAAGAAATTCATTTAAAGATGCTCTAAGTGCTCTAAGTGCTAATGCATTGGCCTTCTTATGCTTGCTACTATTTGGGAGGGATTCTATGGTAATGGCTTGATAAACTAGATGACCTAGTTTTTTAAATGCCTAGTCATGTCCACCTTCCAAGTATCAAGTCTAAAATGGTCAAACATAGGAGGGCTAGCCATGAGTGCAAACTAGTATGAGTGCAAATGAAAATGCAAGTGAAGATTAGCAAACCAAGATCACTCCTAGGTGGTTAAACCTAAATATCAGGAGCACTAGCTCTGATACCAATTGAAAAGTCACCTAGAGGGGGGGTGAATAGGTGACAATGCTAATCTATGAACTAAATGCGGAATTTAATAACTTAATGCAAATTACACTCAAGTGTGATCAACAAATGATTCACACACAACCAAGCCAAGCAAATATGAATGCACAATATGAATAAGGCAAGGCACAAAGTAAAGAGAGAGATAGAGAGAGCCAATGGATCAGGCGCAAACAACAAGATATATTATCGAGGTTCGAGCACCCAGCTCTACATCCCCGCCTTCGACACACGAAGGATTTCCACTAGCTCGTCCACTTAGGACCCTTTACAAGGAGTACCCAACTCCTCTCTTTACAACCTCCTCCCTGAGGCACAAATCCAAGCCAACCAACACAACCTCCTCCTTGAGGCAAACTCCAACAATCACAACCTCCTCCTTGAGGCAAATACCAAACCAATACAACAAACTCCCAATCACCAACCAATACAAGGATCACCTCTCAACTAGAGGGATACAACCCAAAGCACAAAGCTAAGAAAAGATTGGGTTACAACTTGGTGGTCACAACAACAACCACAAACAACTTCTTCTTCCACACAAATAACCTACAGATATAGATAGTAGATTTTTGCTCAAGTGTGGAGAAAACCAAAGGAATGGAAATCAGAAATCACAAAGAAAATCCTTGGGAAAAATCAAGAAATCAAGATAGAATAGTTCAATCAAAATTCTTTCCCAAAAACCCTTTCTTTGATTTTCCAAACCCTAATGAAAACACCAAATAGATTGTTCAATTTAAGCTCAAAAACTTCTTTTGATTGCTTTGAAAACACCAGAGAATCAGCAAAAATTCGCACAAAAAATCTTAGAGAAAACCTCTCTCAAATGGGGTATTTATAGGCAATTACAGAAAATAGCCGTTTACAGAACTTTTGCCAGAAATAGCCTTCCGGTCGACCGGGACGGTCGACCGCCCAACGGTCAAATTTAGAACCGTTGTGGCTACCGGTCGACCGCCTCGGTCGACCGAAAATACCTGAGAGCAAACAGCTCTCTGTCGGTCGACCGCTTCGGTCGACCGGATGCAGAGTCAGCCAACGTGCACGTATCCGTGCACGTCGGTCGACCAGAACGGTCGACTGGCTTCTTTGGTGCGGTCGACCGTACCAGTCGACCGGCCAAGCCTGGCAGACAAAAGTCAGGTCTGAAATCTGAGGAAAATTAATGTCAAATAAATTCTTATAAATTACTAAAAATCCTCAAAAATAGTTTTAGCATTTGCATTGATATATAAACATGTGATAAAAGTTTTGACTCAAATATCAAGCAATTAAAACTATTTTTGTATCTTATCATATTTATCAAAAACCAAAACTTGTATTTTCTAAAACTCGAATTTTGAATAGAAAATACACATTGTCCAAAACCTATCTGAAATACAAAAATATGATATTTAAACATTTTGAAGCATATTGTATATGAATAGAAATTCAATATACAAGAAACATATATATATCATGATTTTTGTCATTAAGTCCAAAAATATGTTTTGTTGTAAATACCAAAACATAAAACTCATGAAATAGGTATATCAAAGTAAGTTTGTCTAAGAGTTGAAGCATGCATGTATATAGAACAAATCTAATATACATTAAACCATGTAAATTTGTTTTGATATAATATCTATTCATGCAAACCAAAATCGGTTAAACCTAAAACCGAAAAACCAAAAAACAATAATCAAAACATGAGACGTGTGTTGTGAACTTGAGCTTATCATACTATTCTAATCTTTACAATTTGGGATCTAAACTCAAAACTAAAACTAAGGATACCTAAGTCTTCTTGTAGAGCGCAATCTCCAAGCTAGAGCGCAATCTCCAAGTAGGCTCGATCCAAAAACTCTTGATTCACCGAGCAAGTGCAATGTATGATCTTTGATGCGCGGGCTCTTGAATCAACATGTGCAAGCTTCCAATTCATCTTGTTGAAGCTAAACACCAACTAATATCTTGGTTAATGGTCTGAAACTAAAATCACAAGATTATTAGTACACATAACTACATGAGTTAATCATCATCAAAACTAGAGTGAAAGGCCTTTGGGCCAACAATATACACAAATAACCAAGCATATACAAGATATAACAATATGAATTATGCAAGGTACAACACAAACAAGTAAGATATGATGCTATGAATGAAATGATGCTTGCACAAAGTAAAGAGAGAGAGAGTTGAAGAGACAAGTGGAGCAAACCAAACACAACGATATGTTTCGAGGTTCGAGCACCTAGCTCTACATCCCCGCCTACACCACCGTGTAGGATTTCTCAATCCACTATCTCCCACCGAGGGAACCTTCACCGAGAAGGATTTGTTATAACTTTCAAACACCACCTCACAACCGAGGGTAGGCCCGTAGCCAATACAACAACCAACACCTCTACCGAAGAGGTTTACAATGTCCAAGCTCCACCTCTCACTAGAGGGAGCAAACACCAACCAAACACAATCACCTCTACCTAAGAGGGATCCAAACCAATACCACTCCGATCAACCTCTACCAGAGAGGGATACAACAAGATAAGGAGGGTTTACAAATTAGAGGCTCAACAACCTCAAACACTCTCTTTTTCACTCTTTTCCACAAAACAAAGATCCTAAATAGATTAGGATAGAAGATATAGCTCAAGTGTGGAATCAAGGTGTTTTTGGAAACAAGCAACAAAGAAAAACTACTTGGGAAATCTCTTGTAGATAATAGAAATAAAAACCAATACAATATCCCAAAAACCTAGTTTTCTTTGATTTTCCAAAAACCCAAAACAATACAAAAATAAATCCTTTTGACTTTAAAACTCTTTTAAAAACTTCTTTTTAAAACCAGAAAGTGGGGAAAATTCAGCTCTCAAAATCTTGGCCAAAAACCCAAGAGAATGGGGTTTATATAGGCCCAATACAAAACTAGCCGTTGGGCTGATCTGTCAGTCTGACAGAACCTCGGTCGACTGCCCGATCGACTGCCAACGGTCAAAAATCCGACCGTTGGAGCAACCCGGTCGACCGCCCGGTCGACCCAAACAAACAGAGAGCACTGCTCTCTTCCCCGGTCGACCGGCTCGGTCGACCACCCCAGAGCTGCCAAACGTGCACAGATCTGTGCACGTTGGTCGACCCGCCCGGTCGACCGACTTCAGCCAAGTCGACTAGGTCAGTTGACTTAGTGACTGATTGAAGCCTGGAACAGAAAACTGGGTAAGAAAAAACAGTTTAAAATATTTTCTAAAAATCTTTTAACACTTCTAAATAACCAAAAATAGTTTTATCATTTTATTTTGATAAACAAACTTGTGATAAAAATTTCAAGACATATATCAACATATTCAATTCATTTTTGAGTCTTGCAAATTTTATCAAAACCAAAACTTGTATTTTTCTAAACTTGATTTTTCAACACATGAATAGGAATATTAAAATAAGTTTGTTTAAAAGTTAAGCATGCATGTATAGAATGAAACAACTATACATATATCAATTAAACTTGTTTTGAACTACTATTCATGAAACCAAAAACCAAACATAAAACGTGTGTGTTTGTGCACTTGAGCATATCAACTATACTAAGCTTTACAAATGGATCTAAACACACTAAACTAATTAGGATACCTAAGTCTTCTTGATGATCTCCATCTTCAAGTAGACTTGCTCCCAATCGCGTGATCCACCAAGTGCAAATGAAAGGTCTTTAAGCGTTGGCACCGGAATCACTTTGAAAAGCTTCTAAACTCCTTGTTGAAGCTAATCACCAACTAAAATCTTGGTTAATGATCTGAAACTTAAACAACACAAGATTATTAGTAAACATAACTACATGAGTTAATCATCATCAAAACTAGAGTGGAAGGCCTTTGGGCCAACAATCTCCCCCCTTTTGATGATGACAAAACTCATGGAGTTATATATGCATGGATTAAAGTTAAGCTTCAAAGAAGCTCCCCCTTAACTCATGCATAAACAATTAAACACAATAAATATGCAATGGAGGCTCTTAAACATGAATGCATGAATATGCATAAACAATAAGGATTTTATCTAGAACCTTTTAAACTTAATATATGCAAAACATAAATATGCATATATAAAACTCAAAATCTTTCTCCCCCTTTTTGTCAATCATCAACAAAGGGGTAAAAACCAAAACAATAAATAACAATGAGGGGTAAAAATCTTTCTCCCCCTTTTTGTCCATCAAAACAATAAAAACAAAGTTCTCCCCTTTTTGTCTAAAACAAAAACAAGGTCAATAAGGGGTTACAATCAATTAAGATACCAAAGAATTAGATATGACAAATTAGCATCTTGATATCAATTGAAAGTAAACAAAAATCAATAAAAGTTATATGCTATATACATTCATGAAGAGGAAGACGCTAAGTTAGCTTCCCTACACATATGCATTACATGAAGAAGGGATGACAAGCCCCAATTCACATAACACATATTATGTAATGCATAAGAGGAGATGTGAAGCTCCCCTACACACGTGTATCACATAAAGAAGAGATGTCAAGCTCTTCAATACAAGATACACTCAACATGAATCTATATGTAGAAGAGATGTTAAGCTCTCCTTGCATATATTCAATACAAATCAAAACTTTTGAAATTTTTCTTTTAAACAGAATTTTGAGATACCAATTTAAAATATAAATATCTTGATATCAAAAGATAGTATTTTTCTTTTTAAGCCATAAGATACCAATTTGAAATTATATTTTATCATAAAGCAAGGGAGTAGGAATCAAATACCAATTGTAAGACAAAATCAAATTTTCTCCCCTTTATGAAATACCAAAAGAGACATTGCGTAGGCTTGAAATAAGATACCAATTGAAAAATAAATCAATTGAAATAAAGTTAAAACTCAAGCTCTAGCATAAACAAAATTTGTGCAAATTTATATCTTAAGCACAAATAAACAAGTATATGTGTATGAAATAGAATGAGTACCAATCACAAATAGATGATACCAATTGAAAAACATACATACACAATAAACATATGAGTATACAAAAAGATCAAAATGATACCAATTGAAAGAGTTCAATGATACCAATTGAAATGACAATAATAGCATGTGTATACCTCATATCTCACGAAGAATACGAACTAGTTAAAATGAAAAGTTTTGTTAACTAGTACGAAATCCTTCAAGTAAGGAATAAAACAAAATTATTTTTCATAAAATATGAAATTCACAAGATAATCAACACTCTAATTCAATTAGGCACAAATATGACTCATGAAAACAAAACATGAGTAGATAATAAAAAGTGAGTGTACACATAAAATGTGAAGATCACAATCATGAAAATTTGCATTAGGCTCAATTATTCCTTAAACCAAGAAAACATGACAATTATTAAAACTTATTTAATCTTCAAGGTATATGTATGTCTAATACAACCAAAACACAACGAGTCCACAAAGTATATGCATTAAGGCACGTGGCTCAAAAGGATGTATATGTATATGAATAGTTTGGACAAGGTAGACATATACATGAAGTTAAAAATGAAAACATGAATAACTAAATTTTCATTTAAAACAAACTTCATTTTAAGGTATATGTATGAGTTGTCAACACAATAAGTATACATACATAACCCTAAACACAATTGAGTCCATATATATAGATTTGCATGAAAGGCAAATGACTCAAGGGGTATACATGTATATCTTAAGGTTTGGCAAAAATACAAAATATACATGAAATGAAAAATCATAAAACAAATACAAAGATGTGAATACAAGTTTAAAATGTATGGATCATCAAAACTAGACTATACTAGCACATCTAATGGGTTCAAATATGCATTCAACCCAAACATATATAGATTTATTTGTAGCCCACTATATGCACAAGTATATACCTAGTTTTAGTGAAAACTAACATCTAAACATGTAATCAAATCATTAAGCATCAAAACATGATAAAAATCATCATGATAAAACTAAAACATGATTACTATGTAAATTCACATGTATTAGATTCATGATGTACATTATAGCTTAAACAAAACGTGAGAACACTAAGTATGGGTTCATATAAGCATGTGTGTCTCAAATACTATACATGTATGTCAAGGATCTAATAAACATGGTATTTACAAACTAATCCATAGACAATGAAACATGCTATAAAACATCAAAAAAACATGATATGAAAGATAAACATGGAAAGCATGTAAACATAAGGAGTTAGAGATTCGATACCAAAACCAATGAGGGCACCGCTCTAGTTCTCCAAACCAAGGTGGTCTTCCCACCAAACATCCCTTGAAAGTGATGCATCCATATGATTTCCATGAAGCTCGGAACGCATCCACTCTAAGGTACGGCTACTCTCACGTCGTGTGAGAGCCCACACCTACATCAAAAATAGGAGGGGTGGTTTTTGGTACCCATCTCTTATTGGGTCCATGGGGGTTAGTACCTTCTCTAACCCAAACAAACTTATTTGCTAAATTTACATTAGTATGTAATCTATCAAAGCAAAATTTAGCAAGGTGGCCCTTACGACCACAATGTGTACAAGTATACACATGAGCATACATCGTGTTAGGGTGTCCGTGCGGAGCATGTGTATGCCGTGGAGGGTGTGCATGCATAAAGGATGGAACTTGTTTCTTTCGAACCAAGGTTTCCAACCGTGAGTGGTTCATGGCACATTGGCTCATAGTGGAGCCCAAACAATCAACTTTCTTCTTAAGCATGGATATATCATTGTTAATAGAAGAAGAAGTGTGGCATGCAATAGGTGAAGCGTGTGATACTACCCTAGCATGGCAAACATGTGCATCAATCTTATGTTGCAAAACAATGTTTTTCTCTAAACAAATATTTAAATCATTTGAAATAGAAATTATTTTATTTTTCAAAGCAACATTCTCCTTTAAAACAAAATCTACTTTTGAAGACAAATTTTCATTTTTCTTCAAAAGGTTTTCACAATCATTTTTATTTTTTAAAAATTTATTTTCTTTAAGTGCAAGATCAAGTTGAGATTTTAATGAATCCCTCTCATTAGCCATCTCCTCTTTCTCTTGCAAAACAACATCAAGTCTAGAAATCAAATTTTTATTTTCATTATTAATGCCTAGACTTTCCTTTTTCAAAATCTTATATTTTTCAATTAACTTTTCACACACAATAGAAAGTTCTTCATTCAAAGCATGGGGATCAATATAATCATCACATGAAGAACTTGCATCATCATTATCATCTAAGTGGGGTTCCGAATGTACCTCAAGGGAGTCATTCCCTTGGACCATGAAGCATTGTGACTCGGATTCTCCACTAGATTCCTCCGGTTGATTTGGCACTTGAAGCTCGGAGGTGGTGGTTGTTGTCAACTTGTTCCATACTGCAAAAGCGGAATCAAGGTTAGAAACACATAAAAGATAATCTTTAGGTAATGTGCTTCTAATGGCCTCTAGGGCTTGTGCATTAGCCCCTATATGATCACCATTACCAAGATAGCATTTCTTGGTAGCGGCAAGGAAGACATGCAAACCTAGGGTTTTTAGGTACATGGACATCCTATACTTCCAAACAACAATGTTGGAAGGGTCAAAGCTAGGTGGGGTCATGAAGTCCATGGCAAACTATATGAGTGTGCAAACAAGCAAATGCAAACAATAGATTAGCAAGAAAATGGATCTCACTCCTAGGATGTTAAGCCTAATATCAGGAGCACTAGCTCTGATACCAATAAACATCAAACTAAAAATGATAAACTAAAAAACATGCATATAAAACATGTGCATATTAACTCAAATTCTTCTCCACCTTTTTGTCAATCATCAACAAAGGGGTAAAAACCAAAACAATAAATAACAATGAGGGGTAAAAATCTTTCTCCCCTTTTTGTCCATCAAAACAATAAAAACAAAGTTCTCCCAAAAACCTAGTTTTCTTTGATTTTCCAAAAACCCAAAACAATACAAAAATAAATCCTTTTGACTTTAAAACTCTTTTAAAAACTTCTTTTTAAAACCAGAAAGTGGGAAAAATTCAGCTCTCAAAATCTTGGCCAAAAACCCAAGAGAATGGGGTTTATATAGGCCCAATACAAAACTAGCCGTTGGGCTGATCTGTCAGTCTGACAGAACCTCGGTCGACTGCCCGGTCGACCGCCAACGATCAAAAATCCGACCGTTGGAGCAACCCGGTCGATCCGCCGGTCGACCCAAACAAACAGAGAGCACTGCTCTCTTCCCCGGTCGACCGGCTCGGTCGACCGCCCCAGAGCTGCCAAACGTGCACAGATCTGTGCACGTCGGTCGACCCGCCCGGTCGACTGACTTCAGCCAAGTCGACTAGGTCAGTTGACTTAGTCGACTGATTGAAGCCTGGAACAGAAAACTGGGTCAGAAAAAACAGTTTAAAATATTTTCTAAAAATCTTTTAACACTTCTAAAAATCACCAAAATAGTTTTATCATTTTATTTGATAAACAAACTTGTGATAAAAATTTCAAGACATATATCAACATATTCAATTCATTTTTGAGTCTTGCAAATTTTATCAAAAACCAAAACTTGTATTTTTCAAACTTGATTTTTCAACACATGAATAGGAATATTAAAATAAGTTTGTTTAAAAGTTAAGCATGCATGTATAGAATGAAACAACTATACATATATCAATTAAACTTGTTTTGAACTACTATTCATGAAAACGAAAACCAAACATAAAACGTGTGTGTTTGTGCACTTGAGCATATCAACTATACTAAGCTTTACAAATGGATCTAAACACACTAAACTAACTAGGATACCTAAGTCTTCTTGATGATCTCCATCTTCAAGTAGACTTGCTCCCAAACGCGTGATCCACCAAGTGCAAATGAAAGGTCTTTAAGCGTTGGCACCGGAATCACTTTGAAAAACTTCTAAACTCCTTGTTGAAGCTAATCACCAACTAATATCTTGGTTAATGATCTGAAACTTAAACAACACAAGATTATTAGTAAACATAACTACATGAGTTAATCATCATCAAAACTAGAGTGGAAGGCCTTTGGGCCAACAATCTCCCCTTTTTGATGATGACAAAACTCATGGAGTTATATATGCATGGATTAAAGTTAAGCTTCAAAGAAGCTCCCCCTTAACTCATGCATAAACAATTAAACACAATAAATATGCAATGGAGGCTCTTAAACATGAATGCATGAATATGCATAAACAATAAGGATTTTATCTAGAACCTTTTAAACTTAATATATGCAAAACATAAATATGCATATATAAAACTCATAATTGATATCCAAACCATATATTTTCTTGAAAATACCATTTACATAACCTTTGAACACTCATCTTTTACTTTCCAAGATAATTTTGAGCCTTATGGACTATGAGTGCTTGAACTTTTATGTATTTAGTATAATTCATGAAAAACATATGATTTGATGTATTTGAAGGATCTTTAACTAGTTTTTCAAAAACAATTTATACTAGTTATTTATTCTTCAAATAGTTTTTGAGATTTACACATGATCCTATTTTTCTCAAGATTTGATGCTTTATGATTTGAATATTAGTTTAAATGTTAGTTTTTGTCAACACTAGGATTTATACTTGTACATATCGTGGGCCACAAATAAATCTATTTATATTTGTGCTTGAATGCTTATTTGAACCCATGAAATGTGCTTGTATTGCTTGGTTTTGATGATACATACATTTTTAAACTTGTATTCCCACTTTTTGGATTTGATTTATGATCATGTGTTTTCATTTCATGTATATGTGTATTTTTCAAACTTTAAGATATACATGTATACCTCTTGAGTCATTTGCCTTTAATGCAAATCTATTTATATGGACTCAATTGTGTTTAAGGGATATGTATGTATACTTATTGTGTTGTCAAAACATACTTATATCTTGAAATATAAATTTTGTTTTTTAATAAAAAATGTGTGATGATTTCATGTCTTCATGATTTAAAGGAATATTGAGATTAATTGACATTTTTTTGCTTTATTCCTTGCTTGAAGGATTCCGTACTAGTTTTAAAATATTTTTATATTAACTAGTGCAAATTCTTCATATGGTAGAGTATATGATAAGCTTACTCTTCAATTGGTATCATTGGATATTTTCAATTGGTATCAATATGATTTTTATATACTCATATTTCGATTGTATGTATGAATGCTTTTAAATTTAAATTATATCAATTTCTATTGGTATTATCTTTTCATACATATATGTGATCTATTTGTGCTTTAAGAGAGTGAATCATTTGTTCTTAAAAGCACAATGTATATGCTAAGCTTTAATCAACTTTCAATTGTTAATTCTTAAAGCTTATGCAATATGTTTTCATAATTGATATCAAAATAAAAAAAAATTATGTTTACTTGATATCTCAAAATGTGTTTTATTAAGAAAGTTCAAAATTCTGTTTTGATAAAGAAAAATTCAAAATTTTTGATGTGTATTTCCTATATGCAAGGAGAGCTTAACATCTCTCTTACATATAGATTCATGTTGAGTATATTATAAATTGAGGAGCTTGACAACTCTTCTTTATATGATATACGTGTGTAGGGGGAGCTTCACATCTTCTCTTATGCATTACATAATATGCGTTATGTGAATTAGGGCTTGTCATCCCTCTTTCATGTAATGTATATGTGTAGGGAAGCTAACTTAGCGTCTTCCTCTTCATGAATGTATATCGCATATAAATCTTTATTGATTGATTTGTATTACCTCTTCTTGATCTCTTTGTTTTTGACAAAAAAAAGGGAGAAAAATTTGTTTGATTTGACTTTACTTTGACCCCTTTGTTGATGATTGCAAAAAGGGGGAGAAGAATTTGAGAGTTATATGCATGTTGAGTAAGATTTATGTTTATGCATATATTTTTGTATTGCAAATAGGAGAAAAAGATTTTTGATTTATGCTTGTTGCATGTTTTATCTCCATACTTGCATACATATTCATGTGCCTCATTGCCATATCTATTATTTATGTCTATGCATGAGTTAAGGGGGAGCTTCTTTGAAGCTTTACTTTAATCCATGCATATATAACTTCATGAGTTTTGTCATCATCAAAAAGGGGGAGATTGTTGGCCCAAAGGCCTATCACCCTAGTTTTGATGATGATCAACTCATGAAGTTATATTTACTAATGATCTTGTGTTTAATTAGTGACAGATTCATTATCAAGATCTTAGTAGGTGCATAGCTCAACAAAGGATAAAATGTCAAGATTTGGAGCTAGCACGGTGTGATCCAAGGAGCTTTTGGATCAAGCTTGGACCAAGTCAAGAAGATGAGAAGACTTCAAGGGAAGACTTCAAGATCAAGACTTGTGTCTAGGTATAAGATTTTTATGTTTTAGATAAAATGTAAAGGATAGAATAGTTGGTGGATTGCTCAAGTACATATACACACACACTCTTGATAGAATTGTTTTCATAAAAGAATTTTTAGTTTAGAAAAGACTTTCATTTTGGAGAAATATCATTTTGGTTTTTGGAATTTCTTATATGCATATCTTTTATTCAAAACCAAGTTTAGTGCTTTATGTCAAAAACCATATTGATTGTGTAGTGGATCATATCCATACACACTATGCTTTAAAAGTATATCTTGTTTTTGTGTTTGATGAAGATTTGGAAAAACATGTTTTGGAAAAATATTGTTTTAGAAAAACAGTTTTTATCATGAGCCAAATATTTCCAAGTTACAAAAATAGTCCAATCTTTTATAACATGCCTTGATTTTGTGCAAGCATGTTTGTATATCAAAGTATATTGGTAAAACTATTTTCGTAGAATTTCTAAGAATTTAAGGGATTTTATATGAGCCAAAAAGATAACCTTTAAATCCCAGAAAAACAGTTTCCAGGCTTCGGCAAGTCGACTGTATAGTCGACTTGGTCTGAAGTCGGTCGACCGGCTCGGTCGACCGATGTGCACAGACGTGCACGCCTTTGTGCACTGGAGGACGGCCGACCGGCTCGGTCGACCGCTCCAGAGAGCTCTGCTCTCTGGAAAGTTCGGCCGTCCGTACGGGTCGACCGTCAGAGAGTTCACTCTCTCCTCCAGTTGCTCGGTCGACCCGGGCAGTCGACCGGAGGCTCCAACGGTCAGATTTTTGACCGTTGGCGGTCGACCGGACCGGTCGACCGGCAGGCCTGACAGACCCCAACGGCTATATTTTTCTTTCAATTAACTTCAAGGTATATGTATGGTATATCCAAAGCTAACAATATGCACACATATCCCAAGTATAAAAAGTCTATTAAATGTATTTGCATGAAAGCAAGAGACTCACGGTATACATGTATATTTATTAGATTTGAATTAAAAATACATATACATGAAGTAAAATCATAAAGATTGGCAAAGCATGTATAAATGAGAGAATCATCAAAACTAGTCTATACATATGCATATAGTGGGTACAAATGAGCATGAAGTGCAAAAGTATATAAAACAAATGTAGCTCACTATTTGTACATGTATAATATAAGTTTTGATAAAAACTACATCTAAGCATGGTATTACCACAAGAAGCACATACAACACAAAATATGAACATGCTATGAATATTATGAATGAACAAGCATGAACATAAATAAAATAGGAGTTTAGAGATTATTACCAACTCTAAAGCTCCAAGCATGGTGGTCTTTCCCACCAAAACCTCCTTGATAGCGGTGCTCCAAATATGTGTCCTTTTAGTTCAAGTGCACCCACCATCAAGGCACCAAATCTCTCACGTTTTGTGAGAGCCCTCACCTACATCAAATACACAAGGTGGGGATTTTGGTACCCATATTTTCTTGGGTCCTTTGGGGTTAGTCTTGTAAGGAACCCAAAAATTTTTATTCTTAGCAAAATTAAAATGATCTAATCTATCATAACAATATTTTGCTAAATGGCCTTTGCGGCCACAATGTGTACATATGTACACCTTAGTATGCTTATGTGTAGGAGTGTGATCATGTTGTGCAACATAAGCAAATGCATGGTTATGATGTGCATGAATGTGTGGAGTTTGTTTCTTTGAAAACATTGACTCCAACCTAGAATGATTAAAAGCACAAGAGTTCAAAGTTGAATTCAAACCATCCATTTTATTTTTCAAATCTTTAATCTCATTAGTGGTGGCATGAAAAGCATGATGAGATAAAGAATCATTTTTCTTTTCTTTTTCGAAACAAAATCTTTTTCTTTTTCACAAATTTTTCTTTTTAAAGACTTATTTTCTTGAAAAACAACTTCCTTTTGTTTTTCCACCAAATCAATTTTATTTTTCAAACTTGTGTTTCCTTCACAAAGATCATTCAATTTAGACATGAGGGAAACATTCTCATTATTCAAAACATCCTTTTCTTTTTCTAAGCATGCATTCTTATTTTAAATGAATCATTTTCATTAAGCATGCAATCAAATTCCTTTTTCAAATTTTTGTTATCTTTTTCTAAACATGCAATGTTACTTCTAAATGAATCATGTTCTTTATGCATGCAATCAAGTTTCTTTTTCAAATTTTTATTATTTTTCTTAATCATGTCATATTTCTCAAGCAATAATTGGCAAAATGAAGTGAGCTCATCATATGACATGTTATCATCTTCTAGCTCGGATTCGGTGTTTACCTCAAGGGGGTCATCCCCTTGGACCATGTAGCACAAGTTGGAGGTGTTGCTTCCAACGTCCGAATCGCTCCCGGCATAGTATTGATCATTTTCGCCAAGGGTGTTCCAAATTACAAAAGCCGATTCAATGTTAGAAACCCTAGATAAATATTCATCATTTAGGGTTGACTTTAAAGCATGAATGGCTTTTGCATTAGCCTCAAAATACTTGCTATTATTAACATAAGAAACATTAGTGGTAGCAAGATATACATGAATGCCCAAGGCCTTGAGGTACATAGACATCTTAACCTTCCAAATTTGGATGTTAAGAATGTCAAAGGTGGGTGGTGACATGAAGTCCATGGTGTGTGTACAAAATATTGTGATTAGCCTACAAATGAGGATCTTTGACTCTAGGTTGTTAGACCCAATATCAAGAGCACTAGCTCTGATACCAATTGTAAGTTCACCTAAAGGGGGTGAATAGGTGATGGCTAATCTAATGGTCACTTAATGCCAAATAATGCGGAAGCTAAAAACAATTATGACCTAATTAAATCTTTTACACTAAACACTATGTATAACACAAAGTGTTGTCGAATTCCCCGTGAAGGGCTCTGGACAAACTCCTCTAGATTCCCCTTGAATGGGTTGAGGTGCCGCGTTGCCATCTCTAAGGTATTTGCTTTATTTATGAAATTTTTACAAAATTTTATTTATAGTTTTGAAATACAATGTGTGTATATATATAGGTATATGATCAAAACTAAACATGTGGACATTCAAAATATGTGGCATAAAAACAAGATATCTAAATTAAAACATGGCATATACACAAACATGATAGAGATGTAGGTTTACACTAACATATATCAATGTAGTACAAAAGTAAACTAACAATCCTATACATATGTATATATAACCAAAATTAAAACTTTTAAATGGAGAAGTTACCAAATGAGGGCAATCTCCAAAATAGGTGCCTCCAAGATAGCGATGCAAGCGCGATGTGTTCATTGAGCCTTGTTGCATCCACCACCCGGGCACCGTCTCCCTCTAAGTCTTGGAGGAAGAAGATCCACCTGTATCATTTAAATTTTGTGGGTCTTTTGGTACCCAAATTTTCTTGGGTCCTATAGGGTTAGTACCGGGGCGAACCCAAACATGTTTACTTAGAATATTATGTTTAGCATAACAAAATTTTTCTAAATGGCCTTTGCGGCCACAATGCGTGCATATGTAAATTCTACCACTACCATACATAAATGCATGCTTGTGTGAGTGTGCATGTTTCCGTGCATGTGCATGGTGAGTGTGTTTCCCTTGGGTTACTCCCTTGGGAAATCTAGATGCAAATTTATTTAAATCAAATGCACATTTTTTAAGAGTTGAATCTAAAACATCAACCCGTTTTTGAATTTCCAAAAATTCATTTTTGTTACATGATGCAATGGGGGTTTTCCCTTTACAAACTAGTTTATATTTTCAAAATCAATTTTTAGATTCTTAAAAGCCTTAGTCAAATCATCTTTCTTTAACTACAATATCAATTTTATTTTTCAAACATCATTTTCCTTTTTCAACTTTTTATTATGAGATTGAGAAATCTCATATCTATGTTGTAACTCTTCAAAAAATTGAGCTAACTCATCCATTGTTAACTCATCATCATCTATTGAGTTGTCAAGAGTTACCTTAGTTGCATCCTCCCCATGTGCCATGAAGCACATGTGCGCGGCGTCGATTTCCTCCTCGGATTCCGACTCCGTGTCATCCCAAGTGGCCGCCATGGCTTTCTTCTTCTTTGGCCCATTCTTGGAGGTTGTGGCTTGGAGAGCGGGGCAATCGGCTATGAGATGTTCTTGCAATGGAAGCAAGGACCGGGCTCTCTCTTTTCTTTTCGTATCTTCCTTGAGGTCTCCCTCTTCGGAAGTTGCTTTGCCTCCCCTTCTTGTAGAACATCTTGCCCACCTTCCGGATGAGCATGGCGAAGTCCTCATCGCAATCCTCCGATGAGTCATCCTCTTCAAGAATGGTTGGAGTGGCTTTGAAGGCGAGTGCTTTCTTCTTGGGCGCCTCCCTCTCTTCTCTTACTTTCATCTCCATCTCATGCGTCTTGAGATTTTCGATGAAACCGGAGAAGTCCATCTCCTCCCTATCGTTGAGTTCCTTGAGGGTAGTAGCTTTTACTTCCCACGCCTTGGGAAGAGCTCTAATGACCTTCCTTATCTTTTGGTCATTATCAATTGATTCACCTAGAGAAGATAAAGCATTAGTAATCTTGGTGAAACGCGTGAGCATGTCATCAATGCTCTCATTATCAAACATATAAAAGTTCTCATATTGAGAACGCAACAAGTCAATCTTGGATCTCTTGACTTGTGACGTTCCTTCATGAGTCACAATAAGAATGTTCCAAACTTCAAATGCGGATTTGCAATTAATGATGCGTGATAAATCATCCTCATTTAAGGCTTGGGTTAATGCATATTGGGCTCTAGCATTAGCTTCATAATCCTTGGAGGTATCCTCGGACCATGAGCTTTCATCGGTAAGGGGTTCTATAAATTCTTTTGTGATGGACCTAGCAACCCTAACTCCTAGGGATTTAAGGAAAAGGTTCATCTTGACCTTCCAAATAGGAAAGTTCAAGCCATCAAATTTAGGTGGGGACTTGATGCTAGAAAAGTCAAGTGATGCCATGGGAAATGAATAAAATGCACAATATATAAAAAATGCAACAAATGATATAGCCAATGACAAGGATCTCCCTAAGGTGGTTAAACCAAATTGTAGGGTTAGGCTCTGATACCATGAAAATACCATATATTTTCATATATTTTCATGAAAATACCATTTACATAAAATACCATTTACCATATATGGTTATGTAAATGTTATATGTGAGGGATTGAACATATTCACAAGTTGTGAAATATTTGTTGCATGAATTGAATTTAACAGGAGAAACTTTGGTCTCTAATCATTTTTAGCACATTGGCAGGTAAATAGGGAGAACTTCAAATATCATAATAAACTTTTTTCTTATTTACAATGTTATTGTCTTTCCAATCAAATTTATTGGTTGTCATCATCAAAAAGGGGGAGACTGTAACTCCTATGATTTTGATGATGTAATCAACCTATAAATTAAGGTACTAACAAGTTAGAGTAGTAGTGTTGTCTTATTTCAAGATAAGACTATAGTTGAAAGATGTATGAATTTGAGTTACCAATGTCACATACATACGGAGGATGGAAGGAATTATGTGAAGCTCCACAAATTTTATATTCAAGCTAATAAAGAGCTACTAAGGAGCAAAGCACATCTAACTCCACAAGTCAATCTATTACAAGATACCTCGAGCTATAAAAGAGCAAGAAGGAGCCAAAGATATATTAAGTTATAAATTTCATCAATGAAAACTATGTAAGTAATCATACAGTGATTTTATTATCAAACATATATTTGGCATAAGTAGGATTTTTCTATTTCAGATTCTAGGTAAAATCTCCATTCTACTACCTCATCCTACCACTCAGTCTCATTCTACAAGCTCTGTCTAGTACAGGTTAAATTGAGATATTTCTGTCACAATTCTGTTCCATTTCTGGCTCTTCTCTGGACATTATATTTACTGATTTGTGGTAACTAATTTATAATACCACATGGGTTATACTTCACTTGGTATATTACCTACTCTTTACATTAACTTCTTTTCACGCAAGTGGGTTATACATACCCTGCTATACAGCTGAAAAATTGGGTCTATCTATGTCAATCCGTCTCTCACTGTCCTTGTACTATTGACGGTTTTTGACAACCCATACATGTCCAGTTTTTCGGCTATGTTGAGAGACCTGCTGGGTATATATTTTGGGAAATGACTTCATCGCTTTCCCTCTCTCTGAAATCTTCATTTCCCCTTCCCTGTTTTACTGCTGCAGGGTATTAATTGCTCAGATTGTGCTCAGTTTTGATATCTTTTTTACAGCAGCATTTAATTCTCTAACGGAAAGAAAATTTGTCTCCCTCTTTCTCTAACGGTTAGATTCACTTTGATGCTGCCTTGTTGTTTATATAGAATCTTGTTCATTCATTACAACAAGATGAACACAACCTGAAAAATTCAGAATAGCAAAAACTGAGCTCTCCTATCTTCAAGCCTTAAACTTCAGATCTCACCAAACAAAAGTGATTGAGCCAATCATCTTTATTCAAGTTCTGATTTTTAGAGAAAATCTCAAGCATTAAATACAAGAGAATTTCATCACTTCATTTATTTCTCTATTGGAGAATATAAGTCTCATCTTCTATATTTATTCTAGATTCTCATTCTTATTGCTTTAGACTTATTCTGCTAAGTTATTATTGATAATACTTAAAACTATGTGATTACATAGAGTTTTGTATTATATTATCTATTTTGATTCTATCATTGTGCTTATTTTAGTTCTCAGTATTATGCTAGAGAACAAAATCTATTGTTATACTCATTGTAGTGTGCCTCAAGATAGAAGTATTGTGTAAATCTAAGATCAGAGAGTATCTGGGTGGTTTGTAAATTCAAGATTGGGTAGTATCTTGGTGGATTATAAATTCAAGCTCAAGAAAGAGTATTGGTGGTTGTAATCCTTGCTTCGAGGAGAAGCTTTTTAGTGGATTTGTAAATCCTAAAGAGGGGACCTCTAGTTGGTGAATGTAGTAGAGTTCCGCGAATCACCCAAATTTTTATGCTTTCTCTGCTGTTATTATTGTTGTTTATCTGTTGTGCACATATATATTCACTGTTACATTTCTCATTTCTTTTCTCTGCTGTTTCTATCATCTGACTGTATCATCCTATCATCATACTGAGTGATCCTACCAGTCTGCCTATTTTTACAATTAGTCTTATATCAAGTATATTTAATTTTTAATTACCCTTGACCCTATTCACCCCCCTCTAGGGTCCAACAGTGAATGTATTGAATTAAGAGTTAAAAAGCTTGTTTAGTTATATCCTGCCATGTATGAATGAGATATTGATTAGTTCTAGATGTGAGTGTATCTTAATAAATCGCACATGCCACGTTAATAACAAAATTCATGTTATAGGAATTACTTGGAAAATATTGTCAAACGGTAATAGCACCTCTTGTTTATATTGTTACATTGGTATCACATTTATATTGTAGACATTATTACCGTTATTGTCATCGTATGTCCCAATAATCTAGATAACATGAATATTGATTGATTTAAGTAATCTAAATAATAATGTAATTAGAAAAATTAAACTTGGATTAGGAAAATTAATAGTAGAGACAACGTCTATATTTTGGGTAGATCTAGGATACAGGTTGCGCAGTCGAAAAAACATTCCACTGCAGAGTTCCCGAAAATGACTGACATCCCATCATGTTTATATTATTATTTTTCATATATTAAGTACTTGACAGTATGGCCTAGTTCAACGCCAGGAACATGTGTCGTGCTCCCGGGTATGTAAGAGACCCACTTAAAATATAGACAATGTCTTCAATGATCAGTTTCAATAATATATGACTCCAATTGACATGTGTAGTAGGCGTAGTATGGGATACGTTTATTGTATGGGGAATTTGGTGTTCACTAACATAATAATAAAAATAAACATTGATGTGTGTTCACTGATATACATATATGTTATATAATAGACACCTGACTTAACATATGATTTATTACAGAGTGTCTTCACTATTGTTTAACTATGTATTGCCTGTTATTGTATTCCTAGTAGTATCATAGTATGCTCACACGTAATGTATGTGCACCTTCTCTCATACACTCGTTGGGAGTTTTCTGGCTCATTTGGATTTGCATATCCAGCTCAATGTATGTTTTATTTGCTGATCAGGTATTTGGAGAGGATCATATGTGTTATGATGAAATCGGAGTTTCTCTCTGCTTGATTATTGGTATTCTGACTTCCTTTTTAGTCGTGTTGCTTCTTTGATTCCCTATTATATTGCACTCGGTCTTTGCTCCACTTCTCCATCTATACGTTATCAAGTGCGGACATTTGTATGTATTATTGCAGCGATTTTGATTCATCATAGTGATTTTTATAGTTTGCTCAGGTTACATTAGGCTTAGTGTATGTACACGGGGTATTTTCCTCGTGTATATACATCATCGACTCTTCTCGCGACACCGCTCTAGCATATTTTGGGAAGCGGGGCGTGACAGGATTTTCTTGGTATCATAGCCAATTTTGACTTGTGACTTTTGGTTTTGACATAAAACGGACCTAGTTCTTACTTGTGACTTGAGACAAGTTATATTTACACTGCAATATGCAGATACTATTCACAGAATGATATTTAGTTCACTTGAGAATCAATCGTTCTTCCTTTGAAAATCTATCTCTTTGATATGTTGATGTTCCTCATCCAACTTTCTTTTCAGAGTGATCTTGAATTTTCTTCTTGATCTCATCTTTTATCTGATTCGATTCTCTCAATTTTGACTCTTCGAACTAGCCATAAAGAATCAACGATAGAATGAGAGTAGCGAAGCGGAAGCATGGTGAGCCCATAATACACAAAGGGCAACGTGAGAGCGTGAAGATATCATTCGAAATCGATAATCCTTTGATGTCTATCCTATCATGCCTATTCCAAATTCTTGTCAATTCATTATTGATTAGTCTCTAATTTTGCATAATTTGTATCACATCTTCACATTAATTTCATATTAAATTCTGCTAATAAAGCTTTGCTTACTTGATTCTAGGTCCATGGTGTGCAATGAAGAAGAAGACCCTAAATCACCATTTAATTGGTGATTAAAAGCCTATTAAAGATAGCCATTGATCTAGAGAGCTGATTCTGTGAAAACCAGGGGCTGCAAACACGAAACCGGGCACAGGGCCTGACAGGGGACAGACGGACCGCGCGCGGCTCGAAGCGCCGCGCGCGCGGCCCTAGTATGGCCGCGGCCCCGGTCGCGTTTTGGGCCAGGGCTTGTCCCCTGGCCCCCCTCTCCCCTGGTGGCTATAAATACCCCCTGGGGTTCCAGAGAAGGAGATATGCAGAGTTTTAGGAGTAGTTTCTTCTTCATGTTGTAGTTTAGGGTAGTTTAGTTTAGGTTAGTTCTTCTTCCTCCATTGTATTTTCCATTTTGTAGATCTTGTAATAGGGAGAGAGAGTGATACATGCTTGGAATGCAAGAGTGCTTGTAATAGAAGGTGACAATCTATGAAAGGTGCTCTCTTTACTTCTCTATGTTTTCTTCTCTCCAATCTCTTTTACATGTGTAGCTAACTTTTCTCTCATGGTAACTAACTACTAACCACTAACTTGCTAACTTCTTTTATGATAATCCACATGAATCTAATAGCCTCAGTTTGGCCTTGCTCTTGCAAGAGCCATTGATGGCTCATGATGATGGATCTAACACTCTAACTTCCTAACCTCTAACAAGCTAACATTACTTTACTCCATGCTTACTTTTCTATAGTATTGATGGTTTAAGTGTATCTTGCACTTGTTTGATGAGTTGGGTTGTGATGAGTTACATATGGGTCATGCTTTGAATCGCTCTTGAACCAAGGACTAGTGATGGCCAATGATACATGTGAGGCAACTATCACTAAGAGGTTAGCATGTTAGTGGAGTCATTAGTAGTTAGTGCCATGAGTTTTCTTTCTTTTTCACTTGTTTTAGAAATATACAAAACCACAAAAATCATTCTTTTCCATGTTTCCCACTTCTTCGTATTTCACCGTACTCTTCTCTTTTTTTATTCTTTCTTTTCCTTTCTTTTCATTCTTTAAAACTTTGAAGAACTTTTAACAAACACGTGAATCAACCGTTAAAGCTTCTATCGCCTCCCGTCGTTGTGGATTCGACTCGTTTTAGCCTCTATGCTATAACGGAAGTATCGAGGAAGCCAAAGCACACACTTTAAATATCAATTTCAAAACATACACTTTTTGTGCGCGATTTTACCCCGATCAAATTTTGGCGCCGTTGCCGGGGATGGGAATGGTTTGATTTCACAAGTTTGCTAACTTTTCTTCTTTGTTTTTTGGTGTGCAGGTTAAATTTTTAGCGTTGCAGAAGTCCACACTTGCTCTTGTGTGGTCAGGTAATTCTTGTATATTCTTATTTTCTGCTGCTAATTTTTTTATATTACCTGTACACTGTAAATAATTTTAAGAATTAAAATACGGTAATTGGATGCTTTAAAACGGTTTAGACATTTGCATCTAGGCACGTGTCAATTTTCATTCCAATATACTGTATTTTATTTCTTGTGTTGTTGTGATATTGATAGGAGGTGTACACATGGCATTGCATATAGTATAAGACAAACACTTCAGTGATTTACTCACTTTTTTGTGTTCATTCTTATCTATATTGCACACTTGCACAAATTTAACTTAAGGGCAATACCCAATACAACATAAGGTGGGGAAGTTATTACTCTCCCTTAGCCCAAAAATCACCTCCCCACTCACACAACCAAAGCCTTAATAAAAATTGCTAGACGTTGGCCCCTAGGGACATCTCGGACTCATTTAGGAGATTGACCTAAGGGGGAAGCTGTTAGAATTTGACTCTTTCTAAATCGGTGTCTAAGGTTGGGGATTGAGAGGCGAAACCTCAAAGAACGGTGGTTTGGTATAATTAGGCCCGTTGCTCCGGCACGGATACCTCCCACTGATCTTGCCCCTACCTGGACGATTAACTCGTGGTCAGCTTCCGACAATATACCCCCCGTGGACAGTCTAACCAGTTAGGAGTCGTCTAGGTCTAAGTCAACCCTAGCATAGGCTTCTTTTCTTTTTCTTTTTCTTTGTTGTTTGTTTGTTTGTTTGTTTTTCTTTTTTGTAAATTGTGATATAGATTTTAATAACAACAATTCATTCAATTATAATATGAATCTATATTTCACCCCGACCTCATTTGACTCGGATAACTCTGACCCGGCAATGTACAACATGAACCAACCATATATGTCGGGTTGGGATTATCCGAATCAATATGACCCATATCCCCAACTATATGACCATAATTTTCAAAATAATTTCAACTCTTCACAGAGTTCATGGGGATTCTCCTACCCCGAGTCTAATTTTCAACCATCTTGTCCACAATTTTCACAATATTCGTTCCCCAATTTTGATTCATATACTCCTTTTCCTAAACCACCAATTGAAGAAAAATCATCATTGGAAAGGAGTATCGAAGAGTCCCTACAACAAATGTAAAATTTACTCAATTCACAATCCTTCCCACATCAAACTCCACATACTCCTTTTCTAGAGCATCCAATTGAAGAAGAATCTGAGATAGAAAAGTGTTTGGAAGTCTTTTGTGAAAGAATGTAAAACATGTTGGACTCATCATCTCAACCACATTTTCAAGAGTCTTACTCATCTTTTCCAGTATCACCTATTCAAACTGAACAACTATCAATACTGGACTTGAGTATATAACCCTTGCGTGAGTCCGAGCAACAATCACAAAATCCAATGGACTCACAATTTCACCATAATTTCCAAAATCGACTTCCATACTCATCTTTTCACGACGAACCAATCGCCAAGAGTATGGAAGACATGATTCCAAATCCAAATTCTATTACCCAGCCTATCAGTAGGTTAGACTCACTTATGAGCGAATTGATCAATGAGAGCGAGAAAAGTCTTTCTTGTCAACCTTTGACTGATCTTTATATCCCTAACTTTACTGATTGGACCCAAAAATCATGTCATTTTGAGAATCTAGATTCAATTTCAGAACACACATTTGAACTTGACCACACTCCAAGTTATGAAAGTCGCCTGGACATTCTGGCAAGTTATCCCTTTCCTGAAATTGAAATCGAACCTGACAGTGATCCTGAACCTCAAGTTGGCGATTCCTTTTCACTTTTTGATTCAATAATGACCCCGGTATCTTTATCAGATTTTTTCTCTATTCCGGAGTCAGCATTGAATCCCGTACCAGTACACCGTGAAATGGAATCACCAATCTCTCATGATCACACTTCATTCATGGGGAAAATGTGTGAATATTCATTCTTTGGTTTGGACCCTATTTTTGAACCAATTTCGACTCTCATTGTTGACTCTCGACTTGATCTGAGTCAACTTCCCGAGTCGGTGTCGATTTTTGTTCCTGTTCCATTTGAGTCCAAATCAATCATCTCTCAAAATCACATTCATTGTTGGACAAGAATGTTGAAGAAAATGACTCAATAATTATTTTTGAAAATTTGAAATTAGATGGGGATAAAATTTTCAATAAAACCATTCAATCAATCATTCTTTTATTGGGTCATGTTAGAAAGGTCATTGGTGGGTTCCTGCACGATCCACACTATTTTGATTGGGTAGCAACGCTTGGCCCAATCAGACCACCACCAGAGCCACCCCCTTGAGGTAATCTTCCTTCCCTCTCCATTTGTTTCATGTATTTACACATTCACGATGCATTGAGGACCATGCATGAGATAAGTGTGGGGGAGGGTTTACTAACATAGTTAGTTTTACATTTTCTTTCTTTTACACTTCTTTTTAAATAAAAATTAAAAAAAAACTTTTTTCTTTCTTTTTACAAAACTTTTTGAATTAAGAGAAATAGTTTTGATCCATTTTTAAGAAAATTAAGATTATCTTAGGAATTAGGAAGACCTAAAATTATGAAATTTTAAACCAAATCAAAATAATAGATCTTGTCTAAATTATAGGATAAGAAAGTAAGATTGAAAAGATAATTTGATCTTGAATTTTTTGCCTTAGATTTATGCACTCCACACTTACACAATTTTTGGGATTGAAACAAAGACTGAAAATGCCATAAAAAATATATATTAAAAAAATTATGATAATAAAAATCACTTATTGAAGTTGGGTTATGCCTTAGGAAGCATGATTATTCATACCTAAAATGGTGAACAAAATATAAAATAACCCCCTTTAGTTTTGTGGCCTTGTTTACTCTAGTCCTTAAGTCCGAGGGATATTTTCTCATCTGGTGCCCTAAGACCATCTGGTTTGGGAGTCACCGGCTAAAGGCTCACTACCCGGGTAAATAAGAAAGCCTAAGAAAACTAAGGAAGAAAAAAAAGAAAAATAAATAAATAAATAAATAAATATATATAAATAAATGGCATGAAAGTTAGAGTTGATATCCCAAAAATCTTCACAGTTCAAAAGTGCATATTTTTCTAAGAGTTTTATGAAAGATCAAAGAGTCAATTCAATTTTAAATTCTTACATATAATTTATAACAAGATTTTTTGCATTTTGACTTAGTTTAAGAAAGAAAATTTCTGGTTAACCTATGACCTGGGATCACTTATATTTTCGCAAAAATACTTCAACACTTTTCTCTATTTCAAAAATGCATTTTCAAAATACTAACATTTGATTTCTTTCTTTATGGATTTTGTGGGTGTAATCCGCTGAAAACCCTCAGGAGACAAAACTCCTCCTCTAAGGGGAACTTAGAGGTTTAACGGCTTGTTGTACATGCTCAGTGCAATCGCGTCACCTGTGAAAGTGGTGTAATAATTCCTTCGTTTTTTGTTTTGCTCGGGACGAGCAAAAGATAAGTGTGGGGGTGTGATTAGTCTCTAATTTTGCATAATTTGTATCACATCTTCACATTAATTTCATATTAAATTCTGCTAATAAAGTTTTGCTTGCTTGATTCTAGGATGGTGTGCAATGAAGAAGAAGACCCTAAATCACCATTTAATTGGTGATTAAAAGCCTATTAAAGATAGCCATTGACCTAGAGAGCTGATTCTGTGAAAACCAGGGGCTGCAAAGACGAAACCGGGCACAGGGCCTGACAGGGGACAGACGGGACCTCGCGCGCGGCCCGAGTATGGCCGCGGCCCCGGCCGCGTTTTGGGCCAGGGCTTGTCCCTTGGCCCCCCTCTCCCCTGTGACTATAAATACCCCCGGGGTTCCAGAGAAGGAGATATGCAGAGTTTTACGAGTAGTTTCTTCTTCATATTATAGTTTAGGGTAGTTTAGTTTAGGTTAGTTCTTCTTCCTTCATTGTATTTTCTATTTTGTAGATCTTGTAATAGAGAGAGTGATACATGCTTGGAATGCAAGAGTGCTTGTAATAGAAGGTGACAATCTATGAAAGGTGCTCTCTTTACCTCTCTATGTTTTCTTCTCTCCAATCTCTTTTACATGTGTAGCTAACTTTTCTCTCATGGTAACTAACTACTAACCACTAACTTGCTAACTTCTTTTATGATAATCCACATGAATCTAATAGTCTCGGTTTGGCCTTGCTCTTGCAAGAGTCATTGATGGCTCATGATGATGGATCTAACACTCTAACTTCCTAACCTCTAACAAGCTAACATTACTTTACTCCATGCTTACTTTTCTATAGTATTGATGGTTTAAGTGTAGCTTGCACTTGTTTGATGAGTTGGGTTGTGATGAGTTACATATGGGTCATGCCTTGAATCGCTCTTGAACCAAGGACTAGTGATGGCCAATGATACATGTGAGGCAACTATCACTAAGAGGTTAGCATGTTAGTGGAGTCATTAGTAATTAGTGCCATGAGTTTTCTTTCTTTTTCACTTTGTTTTAGAAATATACAAAACACAAAAATCATTCTTTTTCATGTTTCCCACTTCTTCGTATTTCACCGTACTCTTCTCTTTTTCATTCTTCTTTTCCTTTCTTTTTATTCTTTAAAACTTTGAAGAACTTTTAACAAACACGTGAATCAATCGGTAAAGCTTCTATCGCCTCCCGTCCTTGTGGATTCGACTCGTTTTAGCCTCTATGCTATAACGGAAGTATCGAGGAAGCCAAAGCACACACTTTAAATATCAATTTCAAAACATACAGTTTTTATGCGCGGTTTTACCCCGATCAATTATCAACCTTGATTCACTTTTATCATTTTCCTCGCCTCATTGAAATTTCGAGGAGGAAATTTTTGTTAAGGTGGATAGAATCTAATATACCCTAGTTAACTAATACTATCAATAATATTTTAAATATTTTTAATTATTACCATCATTACTATTATTTTTACAAGATTTATTTTGTATGTATATTGAAATTAGCCCAAGCCCACTTCTTTCCTTCTATTTTCTTAGAAGCCCAGCCAAATATAATTTTTCCTAAATTTTCTCCTTATTCTCAGCCCAAAACCCATATTAAATCCCTTCTTATTTTCATTTAAACCCGCCAATATGAGCCCAAGGCCCAACTACTCCTCCTCAATTAATATCATCTCTCTCTTCCTTACTATAGTCATAACTGAAGGTACACCTAGAGGGGGGGTGAATAGGTGTACGGCTAATCTAATGAACTAAATGCGGAATTTAAAAACGAATTTGCAACACACTTAGTACAACCAACGAGTGTAGCCGAATTCCCCATGAAGGGCTCTGGACTAACTCCTCTTGATTCCCCTAGATAAGAGTTGAGGTGCTATATGAAGCTCTCGTGGTTAAGTACAAGTGAGGCACACAAACACAAGCCAAGCATATAAGGGATATATAACAATATGAAATATGCAAGGCACAACACGAGCAAATAGATATGAATGATATGAATGATGTAATGCACAACACAAAAGAAAGAGAGTTAGAGAGACAATGGATCAAACGCAAACACAATGATATGTTCTGAGGTTCGAGCCCCTAGCTCTACGTCCCCGCCTTCACCGAGAAGGATTTCTAATCCACTATCACGTCCTCCGAGGACTCCCACCGAGGGAACCTCCACCGAAGAGGATTTGTACAACAAGGGAGTACCGAACTCCTCTCTCAAACAACACCTCACAACCGAGGGGTAGGCCCGTAGCCAAACAACAACAATCCACCTCTACCGAAGAGGGATAAGGCCCGTAGCCAAACAACCACAATCACCTCTACCGAAGAGGGATACAAACACCAACTCCACCTCTCACTAGAGGGAGTAAACAAACAACCTCAACCTCTACCAAAGAGGGAGTAACCAACAAATGAGGGTTTTTACAACAAGTGGTATATCTCAACCACAAACCACTTCCTTTTCCCACAAACAATGATCCTAATAGAATAGGATAGAAGATAAGCTCAAGTGTGAAAAATAAGTGTTTTGATCAAAGAAAAACTCTTGGGAAAAATACCAAATGAATATAGAATTTTAGATCAAGAAACAAATTCCCAAAACCTATTTTCTTTGAAATAAACAAAACACTTAAAACAAATAAGAATAATCTTTTGGCACTTAAAACTCTTTTGAAAACTTGCTTAAAACAATAGAAAACTCAGAAAATTTTAGCTTAAAAAATCTTAGCCAAAACCCTAAAGAAATGGGGTTTATATAGGCCAAACTAAAAACTAGCCGTTAGGCTGAAAATCCAGCCTGGACGGCTGGCGGTCGACCGCCCGGTAGACCGCCAACGGTCGATTTTTCGACCGTTGGAGGAACCTGGTCGACCGCCCGGTCGACCGCCCAAAAACAGAGAGCAAAGCTCTCTGGCCGTCGACCGGTCGGTCGACCGAACCCTGTGCCTGGCCAACGTGCACAAGTCTGTGCACGTCGGTCGACCGACCGGTCGACCGATTCTGGAAACCGGTCGACCGGGCCGGTCGACCGCCAGAACCTGGCAGGCAACAATTTGGGTCAGAAAAACTGGTTTAAAAATATTCTAATAAATCCCATAAATCTTCTAAAATTCCATAAAAATAGTTTTATCATTTTATGTTGAAATACAAACATGTGATAAAAATTTCAAGACAAATATCAAACATTTTGAATCATTTTTGTGTCTTAGAAATTTTATCAAAAACCAAAAACTGCATTTTACCAAACATGTATTTTTCAATAGGAAATCTGATTTTTCCTAAAACACATTGAAATACAAAAACATGATATTTTAAACACATTTAGGCATGATGCATATGGACATAAGTCCAATATACATGAAACAAATATATATCATAGTTTTTGTCTTTAATTTCAAAATATGTTTTGTTGAAAATACCAAAACATAAAACGTGTGTGTATTGTGCACTTGAGCATATCAACTATTCTTATCTTTACACATGGATCTAAACAAACTCTAAACTATGGATACCTAAGTCTTCTTGATGATCTTCTATCTTCAAGCCGACTCGATCCAAACCTATGATCCACGAGCTAGACTCCAACGAGTGCAATGTATGATCTTGATGCTCGGGCTCTGAATCACCATGTGAAGGCTTCTAAACCATCTTATTGAAGCAATCACCAACTAATATCTTGATTAATAATCTGAAACTAAAATCACAAGATTATTAGTAAACATAACTACATGAGTTAATCATCATTAAAACTAGAGTGGAAGGCCTCTGGGCCAACAATCTCCCCCTTTTTGATGATGACAAAACTCACGGAATTATATATGCATGGATTAAAGTTAAGCTTCAAAGAAGCTCCCCCTTAACTCATGCATATCAATAAATAAATAAATATGTAATGAATGCTAAGCATGATCATGCATAGACATGCATAATACCAAACATGAAATGCATCATGCATAAAACAAACTCTTGATACCAATAAAAACATGTTCTTAAATAATGCTCTTGATATCAAAAAAAATCAAACTAACCAAACTATGCTCTTAAAACAAACATTCTTGATACTAATACTTGATACCAATATAAAAACATGCATAGTCATAAAAACATGCATATAAACTCAAATCTTTCTCCCCTTTTTTGTCAATCATCAACAAAGGGGTTAAAATAAAATACAAATCCAATTAATTCTTCTCCCCCTTTTTGTTCGAAACAAAGAATCAATAAGGGTGAATCAAAACAAAATGGTCTCCTCCTTTTTGTCTAAAAACAAAAACAATATCAATAAGGGGTCCAAATCAAATATGATACCAATGAAAGTAAACCAAAATCTTGATGCCAATTGTGAGTAAACAAATAAGCATCTTGATACCAATTTTACCAATTGAAAGTTTTTTCCTTTTTAAACAAATATGAGTAAACATAAAGAATGCCAATATTGATACTAATGGAAAGAATCCAATGATACCAATAAAAACAATAATAAGATCAAGTGTATATCTCATATTGCCTATCCTCCCATTTCATGCTTATGTTTAAAATAATTTTCAATATAAAGCATACATAGGCATGGTCGCCCAACCAACTGGAAGGTAGGGGTTTTCAAAAATAGTTTTAAAAATATAGAATGTTTGAAAACTCTACCATAAAGAAGAATATCGCAACTAGTTAAATGGAAATACTTGTTAACTAGTAAGAAATCCTTGAAGCAAGAAATAAAACATAAATATTTTTCATGAAAAAACATGTAATTCACATGATCACTAAAACACTCAAAGTCCATAAAGCTCATATCATACTCATGAAAACACAATCATGAGAAACATTTAAATGAAGTGAGTGCACAAGTGTTATATGACACATATAATCATGAAAATAGACAATTAAGCTCAACATTCCTTAAAACATGAAAATCATCAAAACTATTTAATCTTCAAGGCATATGTATGTCTTATACAAACTAAAGTATACATACATATCAAAAACACAACGAGTCCACAAAATATATGCATGAAAGCACGTGGCTCAAAGGATGTATATGTATAATCAATAGTTTAGACAAGATAGACATATACATGAAGTTAAAACATATGATCATAAAAACATATCCAAAATGGGAAATACAAGTTAAATGTATGAATCATCAAAACTAGACTATATTAGCATCTAATGGGTTCAATCAAGCATAAACATATATAGATTTATTTGTGGCCCACTATATGCACAAGTATATTCCTAGACTTAATGAAAACTAACATTTAAACATATATTCAAAACATGAAGCATAAAACAAAATATAAATCAACATGATAAATCTTAAACATGATTATTATGTAAATCCACATGTTATTAGAGCTATGATAAACATGATAGCTAAACATATGCGAGAATACAAAAAGATGGTCCATATTAAACATGGGTGTCTCAAATGCTATACATGCATGTCAAGGATCTAATAATCATGGCATTGACATAATAATCTATAAACAATGAAACATGCTAATAATGAATAAAATGAAAAGCATGTAAACAATAATTGAGAGTTAGATATCGTTACCGAAACCTAAAAGGCAACTCTCCAAGGCTCCAAAATCAAGGTGGTCCTCTCCACCAAACATCCCTTGAAAGTGATGCATCCAAATAAATTTCTTTAAGCACGGAACGCATCCACTCCAAGGTACCGATACTCTCACGTCATGTGAGAGCCCACACCTATATCAAATACCATAGGGGTGATCTTTGGTACCCATTTTCTTTTGGGTCCATAGGGGTTAGTACCTTTCCTAACCCAAACAAAATTATTTGCTAAATTTTCATCATATATACGATCATAATAAAATCTAGCAAGGTGGCCCTTACGTCCACAATGTGTACAAGTGTACACATGAGCATACATAGTGGGATGGGTGTGTGCGTAAGTAGCATGTGTATGCCGTGTATGGTGTACATGCAATGATGGAACTTGTTTCTTTCGAAACAAAGATTCCAAACGTGTATGGCTAGAAACACAATGGCTCAAAGTGGAGCCCAAACAATCCATATTCTTCTTTAACAAATTAATATCTTTTTCAATTATAGAAGAAGTGGAGCATGCAAGAGGTGATCTAGGTGGAACTATCCTAGCATGGCAAACATGTGCATCCATATTATTTTTCAAAGAAACATTTTTCTTTAAACAATCATCTAAATCCTTAGAAATAGAAGCAATTTTCATTATCAAGGATTCATTTTCTTTTAAAACAAAACTAACTTTTGAAGACAAGTTTTCATTTTTCTTCAAAATTGTTTCACAATCATTTTTATTTTTCAAAATTTTATTTTCCTTTAGGGCAAGATCAAGTTGAGATTTCAATGAATCCTTCTCATTTGAAATCTCCTCTTTCTCTTTCAAAATCAAATCAAGCTTAGAAGACAAATTTTCTTTTTCTTTATTTAAAGCAAAAGTCTTCTTTTTCAAAATGTTATATTTTTCTATTAATTTTTCACAAACAATAGAAAGTTCTTCATTCAAAGCATTTGGATCCACATAATCATCACATGAAGAACTAGCATCATTACAATCTAATTGGGATTCCGATTGTACCTCAAGGGAGTCAATCCTTGGACCGTGAAGCATTGTGATTCGGATTCTCCACTAGATTCCTCCGGTTGGATTTGCATTTGAAGCTTGGAGGTGGTTGTCAACTTGTTCCACACTGCAAAGGCGGAATCAAGATTAAAAACAAGCATAAGATAATCTTTAGATAGCGTGCTTCTAATAGCCTCAAGGTCTTGTGCATTGGCCCCTATATGATTGCGGTTACCAAGATAGCATTTCTTGGTAGCGGCAAGGAAAATATGCAAGCCTAGAGTTTTCAAATAACAACTCATCATAACCTTCCAAATCTCAAGTCTAGAAATATCAAACATAGGAGGGCTATCCATGGGTGCAAACTATATGTGTGCAAACAATAAAAGTGTGCAAATGCAAATGATAGATTAGCAAACCAAGATCTCACTCCTAGGTTGTTAAACCTAAGTATCAGGAGCGTAGGCTCTGATACCAATTGAAGGTACACCTAGAGGGGCGTTAATAGGTGTACGGCTAATCTAATGAACTAAATGCGGAATTTAAAAACGAATTTGTAACACACTTAGTACAACCAACGAGTGTAGCCGAATTCCCCGTGAAGGGCTCTGGACTAACTCCTCTTGATTCCCCTAGATAAGGGTTGAGGTGCTATATGAAGCTCTCGTGGTTAAGTACAAGTGAGGCACACAAACAAAAGCCAAGCATATAAGGGATATATAACAATATGAAAGATGCAAGGCACAACACAAGCAAATAGATATGAATGATATGAATGATGTAATGCACAACACAAAAGAGAGAGAGTTAGAGAGACAATGGATCAAACGTAAACACAATGATATGTTCTGAGGTTCGTGCCCCTAGCTTTACGTCCCCGCCTTCACCGAGAAGGATTTCTAATCCACTATCACGTCCACCGAGGACTCCCACCGAGGGAACCTCCACCGAGGAGGATTTGTACAACAAGGGAGTACCGAACTCCTCTCTCAAACACAACCTCACAACCGAGGGGTAGGCCCGTAGCCAAACAACAACAATCCACCTCTACCGAAGAGGGATAAGGCCCGTAGCCAAACAACCACAATCACCTCTACCAAAGAGGGATACAAACACCAACTCCACCTCTCACTAGAGGGAGTAAACAAACAACTTCAACCTCTACCAAAGAGGGAGCAACCAACAAATGAGGGTTTTTACAACAAGTGGTATATCTCAACCACAAACCACTTCCTTTTCTCACAAACAATGATCCTAATAGAATAGGATAGAAGATAATCTCAAGTGTGGAAAACAAGTGTTTTGATCAAAGAAAAACTCTTGGGAAAAATACCAAATGAATATAGAATTTTAGATCAAGAAACAAATTCCCAAAACCTATTTTCTTTGAAATAAATAAAACACTTAAAACAAATAAGATTGATCTTTTGGCACTTAAAACTCTTTTGAAAACTTGCTTAAAACAATAGAGAAACTAAGAAAATTATAGCTTAAAAAATCTTAGCCAAAACCCTAAAGAAATGGGGTTTATATAGGCCAAACCAAAAACTAGCCGTTAGGCTGAAAATCCAGCCTGGACGGCTGGCGAGTCGACCAGCCGGTCGACCGCCAACGGTCGATTTTTCGACCGTTGGAGGAACCCGGTCACCGCACAAAAACAGAGAGCAAAGCTCTCTGTCGACCGGGTCGACCAAGCCCTGTGCCTGGCCAACGTGCACAAGTCTGTGCACGTCGGTCGACCGACCGGTCGACCGATTCTGGAAACCGGTCGACCGGGCCGGTCGACCGCCAGAACCTGGCAGGCAACAATTTGGGTCAGAAAAACTGGTTTAAAAATATTCTAATAAATCTCATAAATCTTCTAAAATTCCATAAAAATAGTTTTATCATTTTATGTTGAAATACAAACATGTGATAAAAATTTCAAGACAAATATCAAACATTTTGAATCATTTTTGTGTCTTAGAAATTTTATCAAAAACCAAAAACTGTATTTTACCAACATTTTTTTCAATAGGAAATCTGATTTTTCCTAAAACACATTGAAATACAAAAACATGATATTTAAACACATTTAGGCATGATGCATATGGACATAAGTCCAATATACATGAAACAAATATATATCATAGTTTTTGTCTTTAATTCCAAAAATATGTTTTGTTGAAAATACCAAAACATAAAACGTGTGTGTATTGTGCACTTGAGCATATCAACTATTCTTATCTTTACACATGGATCTAAACAAACTCTAAACTATGGATACCTAAGTCTTCTTGATGATCTTCTATCTTCAAGCCGACTTGATCCAAACCGATGATCCACGAGCTAGACTCCAACGAGTGTAATGTATGATCTTGATGCTCGGGCTCTGGAATCACCATGTGAAGGCTTCTAAACCATCTTGTTGAAGCAATCACCAACTAATATCTTGATTAATAATCTGAAACTAAAATCACAAGATTATTAGTAAACATAACTACATGAGTTAATCATCATCAAAACTAGAGTGGAAGGCCTCTGGGCCAACAATCTCCCCCTTTTTGATGATGACAAAACTAATGGAGTTATATATGCATGGATTAAAGTTAAGCTTCAAAGAAGCTCCCCCTTAACTCATGCATATCAATAAATAAATAAATATGCAATGAATGCTAAACATGATCATGCATAGACATGCATAATACCAAACATGAAATGCATCATGCATAAAACAAACTCTTGATACCAATAAAAACATGTTCTTAAATAATGCTCTTGATATCAAAAAAAATCAAACTAACCAAACTATGTTCTTAAAACAAACATTCTTGATACGAATACTTGATACCAATATAAAAACATGCATAGTCATAAAAAAATAGATATAAACTCAAATCTTTCTCCCCTTTTTGTCAATCATCAACAAAGGGGTTAAAATAAAATACAAATCCAATTAATTCTTCTCCCCCTTTTTGTTCGAAACAAAGAATCAATAAGGGTGAATCAAAACAAAATGGTCTCCCCCTTTTTGTCTAAAAACAAAAACAATATCAATAAGGGGTCCAAATCAAATATGATACCAATGAAAGTAAACTAAAATCTTGATACCAATTGTGAGTAAACAAATAAGCATCTTGATACCAATTTTACCAATTGAAAGTATTTTTCCTTTTTAAACAAATATGAGTACACATAAAGAATGTCAATATTGATACCAATTGAAAGAATCCAATGATACCAATTAAAACAATAATAAGATCAAGTGTATATCTCATATTGTCTATCCTCCCATTTCATGCTTATGTTTAAAATGATTTTCAATATAAAGCATACATAGGCATGGTCGCCCAACCAACCGCCCTTGGAAGGTAGGGGTTTTCAAAATTAGTTTTGAAAATATAGAATGTTTGAAAACTCTACCATAAAGAAGAATATCGCAACTAGTTAAATGGAAATACTTATTAACTAGTACGAAATCCTTCAAGTAAGGAATAAAACATAAATATTTTTCATGAAAAAACATGTAATTCACATGATCACTAAAACACTCAAAGTCCATAAAGCTCATATCATACTCATGAAAACACAATCATGAGAAACATTTAAATGAAGTGAGTGCACAAGTGTTATGTGACACATATAATCATGAAAATAGACAATTAAGCTCAACATTCCTTAAAACATGAAAATCATCAAAACTATTTAATCTTCAAGGCATATGTATGTCTTATACAAACTAAAGTATACATACATATCCAAAACACAACGAGTCCACAAAATATATGCATGAAAGAACGTGGCTCAAAGGATGTATATGTATAATCAATAGTTTAGACAAGATAGACATATACATGAAGTTAAAACATATGATCATAAAAACATATCCAAAATGGGAAATACAAGTTAAATGTATGAATCATCAAAACTAGACTATACTAGCACATCTAATGGGTTCAATCAAGCATAAACATATATAGATTTATTTGTGGCCCACTATATGCACAAGTATATTCCTAGTCTTAATGAAAACTAACATTTAAACATATATTCAAAACATGAAGCATAAAACAAAATATAAATCAACATGATAAATCTTAAACATGATTATTATGTAAATCCACATGTTATTAGAGCTATGATAAACATGATAGCTAAACATATGTGAGAACACAAAAAGATGGTCCATATTAAACATGGGTGTCTCAAATGCTATACATGCATGTCAAGGATCTAGTAATCATGGCATTGACATAATAATCTATAAACAATGAAACATGCTAATAATGAATAAAATGAAAAGCATGTAAACAATAATTGAGAGTTAGATATCGTTACCAAAACCTAGAAGGCAACTCTCCAAGGCTCCAAAATCAAGGTGGTCCTCTCCACCAAACATCCCTTGAAAGTGATGCATCCAAATAAATTCCTTTAAGCACGGAACGCATCCACTCCAAGGTACCGATACTCTCACGTCATGTGAGAGCCCACACCTATATCAAATACCATAGGGGTGATCTTTGGTACCCATTTTCTTTTGGGTCCATAGGGGTTAGTACCTTTCCTAACCCAAACACAATTATTTGCTAAATTTTCATCATATATACGATCATAATAAAATCTAGCAAGGTGGCCCTTACGTCCACAATGTGTACAAGTGTACACATGAGCATACATAGTGGGATGGGTGTGTGCGTAAGTAGCATGTGTATGCCTGTATGGTGTACATGCAATGATGGAACTTGTTTCTTTCAAAATAAAGATTCCAAACGTGTATGGCTAGAAACACAATGGCTCAAAGTGGAGCCCAAACAATCCATATTCTTCTTTAACAAATTAATTTCTTTTTCAATTATAGAAGAAGTGGAGCATGCAAGAGGTGATCTAGGTGGAACTATCCTGCATGGCAAACATGTGCATCCATATTATTTTTCAAAGAAACATTTTTCTTTAAACAATCATCTAAATCCTTAGAAATAGAAGCAATTTTCATTTTCAAGGATTCATTTTCTTTTAAACAAAACTAACTTTTGAAGACAAGTTTTCATTTTTCTTCAAAATTATTTCACAATCATTTTTATTTTTCAAAATTTTATTTTCCTTTAGGACAAGATCAAGTTGAGATTTCAATGAATCCTTCTCATTTGAAATCTCCTCTTTCTCTTGTAAAACCAAATCAAGCTTAGAAGGCAAATTTTCTTTTTCTTTATTTAAAGCAAAAGTCTTCTTTTTCAAAATGTTATATTTTTCTATTAAGTTTTCACAAACAATAGAAAGTTCTTCATTCAAAGCATTTGGATCCACATAATCATCACATGAAGAACTAGCATCATTATAATCTAATTGGGATTCTGATTGTACCTCAAGGAAGTCAATCCCTTGGACCGTGAAGCATTGTGATTCGGATTCTCCACTAGATTCCTCCAGTTGGATTTGAATTTGAAGCTTGGAGGTGAAGGTGGTTGTCAACTTGTTCCACACTGCAAAGGCGGAATCAAGATTAGAAACAAGCATAAGATAATCTTTAGATAGCGTGCTTCTAATAGCCTCAAGGGCTTGTGCATTGGCCCCTATATGATTGCGGTTACCAAGATAGCATTTCTTGGTAGCGGCAAGGAAAACATGCAAGCCTAGGGTTTTCAAATAACAACTCATCATAACCTTCCAAATCTCAAGTCTAGAAATATCAAACATAGGAGGGCTATCCATGAGTGCAAACTATATGTGTGCAAAATAAAAGTGTGCAAATACAAATGATAGATTAGCAAACCAAGATCTCACTCCTAGATTGTTAAACCTAAGTATCAGGAGCGTAGGCTCTGATACCAATTGAAGGTACACCTAGAGGAGGGGTGAATAGGTGTACGGCTAATCTAATGAACTAAATGCGGAATTTAAAAACGAATTTGCAACACACTTAGTACAACCAACGAGTGTAGCCGAATTCTCCGTGAAGGGCTCTGGACTAACTCCTCTTGATTCCCCTAGATAAGGGTTGAGGTGCTATATGAAGCTCTCGTGGTTAAGTACAAGTGAGGCACACAAACACAAGCTAAGCATATAAGGGATATATAACAATATGAAAGATGCAAGGTACAACACAAGCAAATAGATATGAATGATATAATGCACAACACAAAGAGAGAGAGTTAGAGAGACAATGGATCAAACGCAAACACAATGATATGTTCCGAGGTTCGAGCCCCTAGCTCTACGTCCCCGCCTTCACCGAGAAGGATTTCTAATCCACTATCACGTCCATCGAGGACTCCCACCGAGGGAACCTCCACCGAGGAGGATTTGTACAACAAGGGAGTACCGAACTCCTCTCTCAAACACCACCTCACAACCGAGGGGTAGGCCCGTAGCCAAACAACAACAATCCACCTCTACCGAAGAGGGATAAGGCCCGTAGCCAAACAACCACAATCACCTCTACCAAGAGGGATACAAACACCAACTCCACCTCTCACTAGAGGGAGTAAACAAACAACCTCAACCTCTACCAAAGAGGGAGCAACCAACAAATGAGGGTTTTTACAACAAGTGGTATATCTCAACCACAAATCACTTCTTTTTCCCACAAACAATGATCCTAATAGAATAGGATAGAAGATAAGCTCAAGTGTAGAAAATAAGTGTTTTGATCAAAGAAAAACTCTTGGGAAAAATACCAAATGAATATAGAATTTTAGATCAAGAAACAAATTCCCAAACCTATTTTCTTTGAAATAAATAAAATACTTAAAAAAATAAGATTGATCTTTTGGCAGTTAAAACTCTTTTGAAAACTTGTTTAAAACAATAGAGAAACTCAGAAAATTTTAGCTTAAAAAATCTTAGCCAAAATCTAAAGAAATGGGGTTTATATAGGCCAAACCAAAACTAGCCGTTAGGCTGAAAATCCAGCCTGGACGGCTGGCGGTCGACCGGCCGGTCGACCGCCAACGGTCGATTTTTCGACCGTTGGAGGAACCCGGTCGACCGCCCAAAACAGATAGCAAAGCTCTCTGGCCGGTCGACCGGTCGGTCGACCGAGCCCTGTGCCTGGCCAACGTGCACAAGTCTGTGCACGTCGGTCGACCGACTGGTCGACCGATTCGAGAAACCGGTCGACCGGGCCGGTCGACCGCCAGAACCTGGCAGGCAACAATTTGGGTCAGAAAAACTGGTTTAAAAATATTCTAATAAATCTCATAAATCTTCTAAAATTCCATAAAAATAGTTTTATCATTTTATGTTGAAATACAAACATGTGATAAAAATTTCAAGACAAATATCAAACATTTTGAATCATTTTTGTGTCTTAGAAATTTTATCAAAAATCAAAAACTGTATTTTACCAAACATATATATTTTCAATAGGAAATCTGATTTTTCCTAAAACACATTGAAATACAAAAACATGATATTTAAACACATTTAGGCATGATGCATATGGACATAAGTCCAATATACATTGAAACAAATATATATCATAGTTTTTGTCTTTAATTTCAAAATATGTTTTGTTGAAAATACCAAAACATAAAACGTGTGTGTATTGTGCACTTGAGCATATCAACTATTCTTATCTTTACACATGGATCTAAACAAACTCTAAACTATGGATACTAAGTCTTCTTGATGATCTTCTATCTTCAAGCCGACTCGATCCAAACCGATGATCCACGAGCTAGACTCCAACGAGTGCAATGTATGATCTTGATGCTCGGGCTCTGGAATCACCATGTGAAGGCTTCTAAACCATCTTGTTGAAGCAATCACCAACTAATATCTTGATTAATAATCTGAAACTAAAATTACAAGATTATTAGTAAACATAACTACATGAGTTAATCATCATCAAAACTAGAGTGGAAGGCCTCTGGGCCAACAATAACCTCCACCATCACCATCTCCAATCCCTTCCTCCTCTTCTTCCTTTGCACACCACCGTGTTCCCACTCCACCGAACCCTCCTCCACTTGCAAAGGCCTCCACCTCTATCTTCCCAAGCCATGTCCAGCCACACCAACAACCACCATCATCATCTTCCCCTCCCCTTTCATGCACAAGCCAACATAATCCAGGTGCCCTCCACCCTCCTCTTCTTCATCTTCTTCTTCACCTCTCACTTGCGTCACCATGCAGCCTCCATGTAACCCCAACATCCGTCACGCCGAAACCTCCACTGAACCCTCCACCTCTCATGTGACAACGCCAGCATGGCCGCCTGCACCACCTCCACTATGCCCGCTCTCCTCCGTTACCATCACCACCACCCCTATCCATCTCCATGCAACGCCCTCTATCCCCTCCTTAGCGAGCCACCGCACCATCATCTCTAACACTCGCTACCCATACACGCACTCACCACCGCGTGCCGTCAACCTCCATCTCCTCTTCCTCGGCCTGCTCCCGACCTCCACATAACCGCACACTGACCAGCCATTCATCATCCTGCATGCGTCGCCTCTCCCCACCTGGACCCAAAGCCTCCTTCTCCTCCTTTCCCTCCTAGCCTTGCCAACATGCTCTGCCTGCAGCCAGGCACCACCGACCTCTCACCGGCACTACTGTGAGCCCCACCAAGCTGCCACATGTGCCTCTTCTTCCTCCCGCATGCATCTCTCACTCCCTCTCTCTCTCTCTCACATTTTATGGTTCTATTTCTTTCCCTTTCTTTGCTTCACACTGTCTTACTCACTCTTTCTGTATCTTTCTCATTTTCTCTCTCCCTCTGCATCTCTCTCTCTCCCCCCTCCCTTATGGCCGCCAACATCACCCGACGAGCATCTCCCCCTCTCTCCTTCCCTCTCTCCTCTCTCTCCATCTCTCTCTTTACTTCTCACTCCCTCGTGTATGTATGCGTGTGAGTTTCATTCTCTCTCCCCCCTCTCTGTGTATGTGTGTGCATGTGTCCTCATACTCTCTCTACATCTCTCCTTATCACGTTCTATTTTTCCAATCTCTATCTATCTCTATTACTGTATTCCTTCTCTCTCTAAATTATGCAAACCCGACCTGATAACATTCGAACCCAGATTCGTGTTCGCAGAGTACCAATACGCAAGGCAATTGAAGACCCGAATTCAACCGTAGAGACAAGAGTTATGCAGCCACGACATCCATGTGAGTATTTATTTATTTATATATTCTATCGTGAGTACCCTTTTATTTTTGTCAATAAATTGTGTCAACTAATTATTTAATGTTTTCTATTTAAATTGTTCAAGTAATTATATAATATTTAGGGATTATGGACTTTTATGAATAAATTTCTAGTATAATATGTTACCACGTAATGTTCATGTATATCCATATTTAATTGTTTTACATGTTCTAGGTGGATAAATGTAAATACCAAAAATTATTTGATAGAATACAGAATTGTTGCGATTTTGGAGTAATGCCTTATTTGACTTTTACGTTCTGCTTATATAAAGGAATGTAATAGATTATCTTAGTATATCATTATGCTGAGAAAGAGTTAAGACATATTATGGACAAGGGATCGGATATAGATTTGATAATTACATATATTTGAAATCATTGCATCTTTTGATACTTGAATCAGTGGACTCGCTCGGAATAGAATTTGACTTGAGATTTAGAGCAGATCAGATTAGTTTGAGTAGAGGATTTCACAGATATGCAGTAGACCATTATTCATAAATTATTATAATATAGGATAGTTGGACATTTTGGGATGGTAGATCAGATGTGCATTTGATGTTAAATGTATCTGAATTTTAGATTTCATTATAGACATGCGAGTGCTTCTTCACCAGTTTTTTTTTAGTTGTCTATTATTTTTTATTCGGATCTACATGTAACGAAGTTAGATTGTAATACAATTTAATCTTGAGATTGATTATTTCATAATGTGGATAGAGGCGTGGATTACACGAAAATTATTTATTAGACTTATTGTTCCTTATTTGATAATGATTCAGACATGAGTAAAATTGGATCTTTTATAAATGAGTTTGTTAGTGGTTTGTATTGGAGTAGAATTTGACTTGAGATAGGAGAATAGATGTAGATTGAATCAAGCTGAATTAATAGATTTACAAATATACAGTTGATTTGTTGCTCTGATTTGAACATGTGGTTGAGTTTGATTGGAGTGAGAGAGTTGATTGATGATCTTAATCTAACTGAATAATGGGGAGTTTAGTGGATCCAGTTGAATATTTTATTCACTTATGTTGAGACTTGGCTATACTGAACAACATAGCGGATTAGAGTAGTTGATAGAAATAAGAGAACTATCTTATTGATTAATTATGCTTGTGGATTGAAAATGAATTGAATGCTTGATGGTTACAGTGATTGTATTGAGATTAAGAGTTAATAGGCTTGTTTAGTTATATCCCTATCATGTATGGATGAGATATTGATTATTTCTAAATGTGAGAGGACCTTGATGAATCGTACATCACATTAATAACAAAATTCATGTTACAGGAATCACTTGGAAAATATTGTCAAACGATAATAGCACCTCGTGTTTATATTCTTACATTGGTATCACCTTTATATTGTTGACATTATTAACGTTATTGTCATCATACTATTCCCAGTAATCTAGATAATATGGATATTGATTGATCTAAGTATTCTAAATAATAATGTAATTACACAACTTATACTGGGATTTGGGAAATTAATAAGGGAGACAACGTCTATATTTTGGGTAGACCTAGGACACAGGATGCGTAGCCGAAAGAGGGTTCCACTGCAGGATTCTCGGGGATGACTGACATCCCGCCATATTTATATTATTATTGTTCATGTATTGACCTGATGGTACGGCCTAATTCAGCGCTAGGAACATGGGCCATGGTCCCGGGTATATACAGGACCCACTTAAAATATAAACAATATCTTCATTGATCAGTTTCAAAAATATAGGACTCCAATTGACATGTGTAGTAGGCGTAGTATGAGATACGTTTACTGTATGTGACAATTGGCGTTCACTAACAAATAATAAAAATAAACATTGATGTGTGTTCTCCTAATATACATACGTGTGATGTGATATGATAAACACCTGACTTGACGTATGATTAATTATGGATTGTCTTCACTATTGTTTAACTATGTATTGCATGTTATTGTATTCCTAATAGCATCATAGTATGCTCACATGTATTATGCATGTGCATCTTCTCTTATTTTACACACTCATTGAGAGTTTACTGACTCCCTTGGATTTACATATCTAGCTCTATGTATGTTTTATTTACTGATCAGGTATTTGGAGAGGATCACACGCGTTACGATGAGGTCGGAGTTTCTCTTTTCTTGATTACTGATATTCTTGCTTACTTTTTAGTCGTGTTCTTTCCTTGATTCTCTATTATATTTGGACTCGGTTTTTGTTCACTTCTTCATCCATATGTTATCATGTGCGGACATTTGTATGTATTATTGCAGTAATTTTGATTCATCATAGTGATTTATATAGCTTGCTCAAGTTATATTTGGCTTAGCATGTGCATGTGGGGTATTTTCCTTGCGTATATTCGTCGCTGATTCTCGTCGCATCTTCGCTCCAACGTATTTTGAGAAGCGGAGCGTGACAATCATCTCCGAGAAGCAGAGTCAGAGTCATGTTTTGAAGAAGCTAAGTGAATCGAGAATTTAGATCTCGTTTGAGTGGTTCAAGAATCAGCCCTCGAAGGCTGCAATTTGTGCCATTGTGAAGTTTTTTCCTTTCGTTTCTCGTTGCATTTTCTTTCCCGTTCTTTAGATGTGCTTAAATTTTAGATTTATTATAGGGCCTGCATACAAATTTTTCCACCTTTTAGGTTTCTTTGGTGTGTTTCTATTCTTTGCTATCGAACTGTTCCCTCTCTTCATAAAATTGCTTGGCCACCAAACATTAGCTTAAATGGTTGTGGAAAAATTAATTAGCTTAAATGCAGTGAAAACATCAGTTATATACATGCCCATGCATCCAAATACCTGCACACATTACTAATAATAAACTAAATACATGTATTCTAAAGATAAGCACATCATAAATTTTATCACTTTGCAAAGGTAAGGGCAACTCCGATGGTGGAGTTAGATGAATGGTGGATGTATCCCAAATTGTACCCTCATTTTGAAATTTGAGATTAGAAAAGAATAATTCTCTAAAAGCAATCCCAACGGTGGAGCTAAATGAATGCGATGTCAATTGGGGCTCGATGAATTATCTAAAAAATTTGTAACTTTTCTCTTCACTCAACAAAGACTACATAAATGTAGCCCTAAATTCTAACTCATTATGAGTGCTTTTTTTGTCGATGAAGATAGATTTATCTAACTCCAAAGTGATGCAGCCCCACCATTGAGAATGTTCTAATAATAATAAACCTTGCTCTTCAACATTCATAAAACGAAAATAATATATTTTGTCTTAATTCATCTGAATTGATCCAATGAAATTGATCCATCTTTCTTGAGCTTCTTTTCCGTAGATTTAACTTTATGCTTTATAGCCGATCTCATTTCAATGAGAAGAAGTTTTTGGTGTGCTTGCATATAGAAAATTTCATTCTTTTTTATAGACTTTATTGGAGTTAATATTTATTTTTGGGCTAAAACATTGAATTATTTGGTTACCTACTGATGAATATGAATGCAATGATGATGATGATGATGTGCTTGAAAGCAGGCCAAATTAGTGCAAGGGAAGGTAAACGTGCTACTTGGATTAGGTCCACCAAATGAGCTTTTTAAATGATTGAAATTGTTTTGTTTCTAATCAAGATCAAATATGCCTTTCTTGAATCACACACAAAGTTGGAAGGGGGAGTCTTTGTCCCTTTCCTTTGAATCCTGCAATTTCTTAAAAAGATGTAATAATAATATTTATTTTAACTTTTGATTATAGTGCAAATTCTTTTAAATAAAACCGCGAGGTAAAAATTCACCTGTGTTATTATTAAGAAAAACTTAATGTAACGTTCTGAAGATAGAAGAGTACAAACTTGCATAGAACACTCATATACAATTCAATCCTTCAAACAAAAAAGGGGAAAAAAAAAGAAGAAGAAGAAACCACAGAACGCCCTCAGCAAAGTCGTGGCTTCTCTCGTCCATCGTAGTTGCGGCGTCTGCAGCTCAAACCCGTCCAGCTCTTGATCAAATCTTACCCCAGCGCAAAATTATTACAAGGCTACTCATGTTTGTTTGCCTAGAAAGTTTAAAATCATTCTTGGAAAACCAGTTACTTTTATTTTATTTTTTTCTTTTCTTTTAGCTCGTCTAAATACACATGCAAATAAAATTGATATTAGATTTGAAATAACTAATAAAAGAAATTATTTGTATTTATTATAACGAAAATTTAATAATATTAAAGTAGACTCCACAAGCTTTCTAATATCGACAAAACACATAAATCGGATTTCGAGCAAAGGATTTATGGAGATTTCCAGTTGCATGGAGTTTCCTGTAAAATTGCCAGCTCAGAGAAAATTATAAAGAAGTCTGAAAATTCTTTTACTGCGCAAGTGTCACTTTGATAGAGATTTCCATTGTAATCAAGGGCTGTTTTGATTCAAGAAAGCGGGCAGAAGTGAGGAAGTGGAAATGTGTCATTTTTCACTTTTGCTGTCCATCCAAACGCCAAAAAAAAATGAGAAAACTCTTTCTTTTTTCTCCTTTTCCCTTTTACGCAACCATTTTCTCAGTTTCAGGGAACTACAATTAATTTTGTGGTCATATAAATCTCAATTGTAATAAGTTATAATTCAAAACAGTTAATTTGTGGTCACGTAAATCTCACTTACCGTTTCATTATTAATTTTAATTTTTAATATTATTTAGGGTCAACTTTGTGGTCAATTTTTTCCCTTTCATTTCCACATTACTAATCAAAAATTGGAAAACACAAAATACTTCTCCAATTCTACTTCCCAACTACCAATCAAACAAAAAAAAAATACACATAAATTCTCATTTTCTAAAGGAAAAAAAAAACTACTTTCTCACTTCCGCCCACTTCCTTGAATCCAAACAGCACGCAATTGAAACTTGAAAGCTTGTTATTCGCCAGGTGACTGAAGTTAGACAAGCTAAGTAGTAAGTGTAACATCCCAGAAATTCATCAATATTAAGTTGGTAATGTTAATTAGGCTGCATGGGCATTTCCTTAATACAACCTCTAACATAGAAAGAAATTTCTTGAATGCATCTTTAAAGATCATCATTTTCTTGTGTTTCTTTCCTGTTACCAAATTAACTTTACCTTCTTAATACAAAGATATTTCAAGATTTGTCTAGTTTTGATTATGACATAAATGAGCAAACTTAAAATAGTTACTATGTTAGTTAGGACACTAAAAAGGAAAATTTTACATATGAAAGTTTAAATAAACCCACCTAAAAAAAAAAAAAAGAAGAGAAATTGGGTTGGACAGTTGTCATATAGCACAACAAGTAAAGAAATAGTTCCACGTGAGATATACTTTGGAAAATTTTAGTATTATTTGAGGGAGGGACCGTAGACAAAAATTATATTGCAGGAGATTTTTACAAATGATATTAGAACTGACATTAGTCGCAAGTGTGTGAAACTATTTAGAACTTGTTTGACAAAAATGGGTTCAGTTTTCTCTCGCTTTCTTTGAAAAACTGACAGGCCTGCCTGCTGGTGTCAGTTTTCCAATCTTATTCGCTCGAATTGGGCTGAAACAAAGCTCAGGAAACTGCTGATGTTTTGATGATGTCAGCAGATTTTTTTTTTCATTGGCAAACAAATTGAGAAAGTGGAAAAAACTAACATTGCGCCTTACCTGAGCCCCCAAGTTTTCTTCGACTTTTTTAGGTAAACAAACATGCCTAAGAGCATATCCAAGGTTCTCTTGGACATCCCTTATTTAAGAGGGTGAATGGGTTAAGCCATCATTAAGAATGGTCTCCAATGATACTCCCTTAGTATCCCCTCCACCCTTTGTTTTAATATTTTATATTTTGAATGAGTTTTTTCATTTATTTAATAAATTTGTAATAAGTAAATTTAATTAAATATTTTATGTACTAATTAATATTAAATTCTATTAGGTAATTATTAATTTTAATAATTAAAATTTCATGTATTAAACCAGTATAATAATATATTACATATTAAATTAATTTATATATTACTTTATATATTAATTAAAGTTACTAAAATCTATTAAGAAAAAACAAAAAGTTGAAATGATGGGTTTCACATATTAAAGAGGTTGCTAAGAAACTTTTTGTCCGCCTCAAACTAAGGAATATTTGTAGGGACTTGAGTTGGGAAGTGGAGAACTCGGCGGGGCTTCCTCGAAAGTTGTCAACTGCGTGGTGAGGATATGCTTTCACCATGCCTTGCTGCCAGCGAGGAGTCCATTGTTAGAGACACCAGTGCACATGGTGCATGCCAAGGACATGTGGAGTCCCAAGATCATCTGATGTGGCATTGCCACCAATCTCAGGACCCTGGGACTTACATATCCTTTCATGGATTCTGAGGTCTTAGAAATGGCATCAGAACTAGCACCAACTAGCAGAGTGTGGAACTAGATAGCTATACGAAGCAAAATGTCACACCATAAACTAATGTGGTGGCGGCCGCCTCTTGAATCAGTGGGAGGCCACCTTTGAAATCTTACATCGTTTGGTGAAGTATTAGTATGGTGATGACGACATACCCTAAACGGGAGGAGTATGTAACGCTAACACCCCAAGTGAAAAGAATAGAGTTATATTTTTAAAAAGTCTATAATATATAATAGTTTTTATGAACTTCAGAATTAATAATAGCTGGTATTTTTAATTGTAGCTAATGTTAAGGAACCGTGGATAAAATTATAATATTACAACTTAGTTTGTAAAATTTCTCTCAAGTGCAATGATGAAACAAATGCATGTTCAACGTATTAATGACGAGAACAAGCGAGATGAAAAGATCGCTGAACTATTTTCTATGGAAGTCGTTTGAAAAACTCCGGATCTCTCTCATGCACCATATCTCCACTGAATCTTCATATTATTCGAACTTGTTCACTGAATCCGTCCACATTCACAATCAAACCACACGAGAACAGAAGGTATCTCTACAAAGATAACATCATTTAATGCGTATTTATTTAGTGCGTCCACTGTGTTACATAAGACACCCACATTGCCTCTCATTAGTTAAAAATAAAATCCTTTGATGCTCCATGATGAAGATTTGTGCATCCAAGTTGATATTCATCTACATCAATCTACTATTTATAGGATTCCTCTTTGTTCTCTACATGCAACCTCATCCTCTGCAGGACGAAGTCGAAGACATCGAAACATTTTTTCGTTGCACTCTGCGAGATTGCAGCTTGAAAAAGTACTTGATATGCTCAGCTTGAGAATGCTATTATCATGTATTTTGTTTCTAACAAACCAAAAAACAAAAAAAATCTCCTTTCTAGGCTGAAAATGGTGAGGTGGAGAAGACCAGCAGCACCGAGAGACTGACATCGGAGGAGAACATATCATCCTTCTTCAATGATTTGAACAGCGACGCGAGAATCGGTTTGGTGAACATCGATGAAGCTGAGGCGATGATCAGCGTTGGCCTGACAACGAAAACGGTGACGATTCGATTCGATCGAGTCCAGTCCAATGTAAAATGGGACGACCTGTTCCCTGAATGGATTGACGAGGAGAAGTACAACCCTTCTTCTTGCCCTGAACTACCAATGCCGGATTTTTCCCTGTACGGCGAAGAAATGGACGTGGTGGTCGGAAGTCTGCCGTGCCGATGGCCAGAGGCCGGCTGGACCCGCGATGTTCATCGGCTGCAAGTGCATTTGGTGGTTGCAAATTTAGCCGTGAGGAAGGCGGCTAGGGATCGGAGAGGGAAGGTGAGGGTGGCGCTGAAGAGCGAATGCCGGCCGATGACGGAGATTTTCAAGTGTGATGGTTTGGTGAAGAAGGGGAGGGGGTGGTGGGTGTATGAAGTTGAGGTGGAGAGGCTGAAGGAGGTGGTCTCTTTGCCTGTTGGCTCATGCAATTTGGCCTTGGACTTGGGAAGACAAGGTATATGCTTGTTTCCCGTGAAATAATTTAAATTTTATTTCTAGCTAGTTTATGTGCCGTTGAAACGTGATCTACAGGGAACCTTTCTAACCCGGTAACCGGAAGTTCTCGACGCGAAGCCTATGCGACGGTCTTGCATTCCTCTGACAGCTACGTCTGCGGCGCCATCGTCGTCGCCCAGAGCATTATAAACACGGGCTCCACCCGCGACCTCATCCTCCTCCACGACGACTCGATCCCCCGACAGAAACTCCGCGCGCTCTCGGCCAGCGGGTGGAAGCTCCACCGGATAACCCGGATCCGCAACCCGCATTCGAAAAAGAGCAGCTACAACGAATACAACTACAGCAAGCTCCGGCTATGGCAGCTCGCCGACTACGACAAGGTCATCTTCGTGGACGCCGACCTCCTCATCCTCCACAACATCGACTTCCTCTTCCAACTCCCCGAGATCTCGGCCGTCAGCAACAGCGATGCCATGTTCAACTCCGGCATGATGGTGATTGAGCCTTCGGGGTGCACGTTCGAAATGTTGATGGGGCTCCGCCGAGACATCATCTCCTACAACGGCGGCGACCAGGGGTTCCTCAACGAGGTGTTCCCGTGGTGGCACCGGCTGTCGAAGAGAGTCAATTCCTGACCTTCTCCTCTCCTCGTCGAACAGGACATCTGAGCTGATCAAGAAGAACTACTACTTCGGGTCGGACCCGGTTAAGGTCTACGGGATCCATTACCTCGGATTCAAGCCGTGGGCTTGCTACAGGGACTACGACTGCAACTGGAATCGGCCAGGGTTGAGGATGTACGCGAATGATGCGGCGCACTGGAGGTGGTGGGCTGCGTATGATCAGATGGACAACGAGTTGAGGGAGTTCTGCGCGCTTTCGAGGAAGAGGGGAGAGTTTGGAGGGACAGGGAGATGGCTGAGAAGCTGAGGTTTGAGGATGAGCACTGGAAGTTAACCCATTGGATCCAAGAAAGAATGTGTAGAATCTAGACAGTAGTAGCGTTGGACTAAAATAAAAGGAGAATGATGATTGTAAATGCAATGGGTCAAGCAAGCTACATAGTTTTGTGCAGAATTTATAACTATGATAGTGCAAAATGTAGAAGCAGCTTGGTTTACTGATGGATGGATTGGATGAGGCAATGAAAGGAAGCTCTAGTTCAGCTCTGGATTGCAAACTCCCCTCGGAACTCTGCTACATCGTCGAGGGGCTTCTGATTCCGATCAACAAATGGCGGTTGCGCTCATCAGCGAAGCAGTAGGGATGAAGACTCCAGTTCCACTGATTGGTCTTGTCGTCGAATTTGAACGCATGAGTGGGGGTTGGTGCTTCTTCTTCATTGCGTGGCAGTTGTACAGTCCAGTTTCTCCTCATCCATCTTCTTCCTCTGAAACAAGAGGCACGAGCAAAGATGGAAATGATATTCAAAGAGAGAGGGAGACAAGAAGAAGAAGAAGAAGGTTACTCTGATCATTGAAAGTGAAGTGAGAATATAAAAAGAAGGATGAATCCATCTATTTCTATAGCAACTCATAATCATAATCAATGATGTAAATACATAAAAATTATAAATACTTAGCAGAAAACAACAATAACTAAGCTGCAATTACTGTCAAGAGTCACTGTGTACTTTGGAAAAAGGAAATTTAGTTAAAATAAGCTTGGCACCCAGCGTGCAATTGCATCCAGGGGCAAAGGAACGGTCCTGAAATTAATAATTTTTGGCAAGTAATAAATAAAAGTGCAGCTATTAACTGTCAAACAAATCCTACCAATCAACCCTAAAAAATATTTTGTTCAAGAGGGGATGATGATGATGATGATATGTAAGAAATTTAATAATGCTTAAGGAACTTCATGTAGATTAAATTGCCCATGGATCTAGAATCAAATGCATCTCAAGAATGAATACACAATTAAACACATACCTGAAGCCATTAGAGGAATAGTGAAGGTATGTTGATGAAGATCCAAGTATTTTCCTTAATCCTTGCAAACCCTAACTGCAACACCTTCTTCTCTCTGTCTCTTTCTCTTTTCACAAACCCCATTCAATATTATGATGGTTTTTTTTCATAAAAGGGAAGGTTGTATTCTTTTCAAGAGGAGAGAAGTGGGTCTTACATTTGCAATTAACCATATGTGATAAAATCACCCATCATGGCCCTTAATACCACATATGACTATTATAAACTTTATACAATGTAACCTTTTATTTGGGCATACATAATATCAGTTAGGCTTTAATTATGGAATCCAATAATAAATATAAGGGTAGTGGGCCACCTTAATGTGAGATTAACATCTCCCACTTGGACCACTAGCCGATTATGATAAAAACTTTGGAAAACAAACAAAAAAAACTCATTTCAAAAACATTTTGACTCCATTGGATTCCATACTGAAAAACTTTGACACGTGATCACGAATTTAAAAATAATAACTGATAAGCCCAAATAATTAAATTGTAATACTGCAATTAGCTTGGACCATCAATGTGAGTCATAGCGGTTATACAACATCTATGTCATACTCCCTTCTACGTACCACAACATTGATAACCCTCACTAATAGAGTCTATAACCAAAATGACCCCTGTAATTTGTCTTGTCAAGACATTTCCTGTTTAACAAACATCCATACATAATATGTGCACACATAATTGGATAACAGAAAATACAGAAACAAACTTTTATTGCGCAATAGTGTCAATTACACAAGTACCAAAAACATACATTACAGATTGCTCAAAAGACCCATTCTAATAACATGTTCTTTGAATGTCTTTGGAGGCAATCCCTTGGTCAATGGATCAGCAACCATTAAAGTGGTACTTATATTTTCAATTGACACCTTCTGTTTCTGAACTCTTTCTCTAACCACCAAGTACTTAAGTTCCATGTGTCTGGAACCACTAGAGTACTTTCCATTCTTAGAGAAGAAAACGGCTGCTGTATTATCACAAAATATCTTCAGCGGCCTGGCAATAGAATCAACTACACCAAGTGCTGAGATAAAATTACGTAACCATAATGCATGATTCGTGGCCTCAAAACAAGCTATGAACTCAGCCTCCATCGTGGATGAAGCAGTTATAGACTGCTTTACACTCTTCCACGAGATTGCCCTACCTGCCAGCATGAAAATAAAGCCTGAGGTAGACTTCCTGCTATCTGGGCAACCAGCAAAATCTGAGTCCGAATAGCCAATCACTTCCAACTGATCTGATCTCCTATATGTGAGCATATGATCCTTCGTCCCTTGAAGATACTGCATTACTTTCTTTGCCAATTTTAGTGCTCCATTCTTGGATTACTCTGGTATCTTCCTAACATCCCAACAGCAAAACTGATATCTGGCCTGGTACAAGTATGTGCATACATCAAGCTCCCAACAGCTGAGCATACAGAACTTTCTGCATTTGACCCTTTTCTAAGTCATTTCTTGGACACTGACTCCCACTTAATTTGTCACCCTTCATAATGGGTGCACAACTGGCTGAACATAGTTCTATATGAAATCTTTCCAAGACTCGATTGATATAACCTTTCTGAGACAGTCCTAGCAATCATCGAGATCTATCCCTGAAGATCTCTATGCCAATGACATAAGCTGCCTCACCCATATCAACCATCTTAAAGTTCTTGGTAAGATAATCTTTAGTTTCATACAGCAAACCAATATCACTACTGGCTAACAAGATATCATCCACATACAGAACCAAAAAGATAAACTTGCTCCCACTGATCTTCAGATATATACACTGATCAACAGTGTTTTCTGTAAATCCGAAAGAGGTAATGGTATTATTAAACTTTATATACCATTGCCTGGAAGCTTGTTTCAGTCCGTAGATGGATTTCTGTAATTTGCAAGCCAAGTGTTCTTTCCTTTCTTTGCGAACCCTTCAGGTTGTTCCATGTAAATTTCCTCATCCAAATTTCCATTCAGAAAAGTTGTTTTCACATCCATTTGATGTAACTCCAAATCATAATGAACTACAAGGGCCATAATGATTCTAAAAGAGTCCTTCTTGGATACTGGAGAGAAGGTTTCTCTATAATCAATGCCTTCTTTCTGAGTGAAACTTTTAGCTACAAGTCTGGCCTTATATCGTTCGATATTGCCTTTGGAGTCGCGCTTGGTCTTAAAGACTCATTTACACCCGGCTTTCTTATAGTTATTAGGCAATTCGACGAGATCCCAGACTTTATTTTGGTCCATAGATTTCAACTCATCATTCATAGCATCAATCCATTTACTAGAATCATTGCTTTCAATGGCTTGTGAAAATGAAACTGGATCTTTATTAATCCCAATATCAAAATCAGATACCTGTAGATACACCACATAATCGTCTGAAATGGCAGATCTTCTTTCCCTTTGAGATCTCCTCAAAGCTGTCGGTTGTGGTGGTTTTACAACATTTTCAATGGCGATATCCTCATGAAGTGGTGAACCAATATCATTATGTTGTTCTGGTATCTCAGCTTGATGATCAAGCTGAGGGACAACAATTTCTCTTGAAGTAAAGGGTATTGGATATTTACCCTTATCACTTCAAGATCTACCTTTCTTGGTTCATCACTCCCACTAATTTCGCCATTCTCAAGAAATCTGGCATTACCAGTTTCAACAATTCTTGTACTATGGTTAGGACAATAAAATTTGTACCCTTTAGACTTATCTGGATAACCAATGAAATACCCAGATATGGTCCTTGAGTCTAATTTCTTTTCTTGTGGATTATATATTCTAGCCTCTGCTGGACAACCCCAAACATGTAAATGTCTTAAACTAGGTTTCCTACCAGTCAACAACTCGAAAGGAGTTGTTGGGACTGCTTTACTAGGAACCCTGTTCAAGATATACATAGCAGTCTTTAAGGCTTCATTCCACAATGAATTAGGTACATTAGAGAAGCTTATCATGCTCCTAACCATATCCATAAGTGTTCGGTTTCGCCTTTCAGCAACACCATTCTGCTGAGGCGTACCTGGCATTGTGTATTGAGCACAAATACCATGCTTTTCTAGAAATTTGGCAAATGGGCAAGGATTTTGTCCTGACTCATCGTATCTTCCATAATACTCACCACCTCGATCTGATCTTATGATTTTAACTTTTCTATCTAATTGTCTCTCGACTTCTGTAATGAACACCTCAAGGATGTCAACAGCCTGAGACTTTTCATGAATTAGATATACATAACCATAACGAGATAGATCATCTATAATGTGATAAAGTATCTCTCTCCTGTAAAACATGGAATAGAGAGTGGTCCGCAAATATCTGTATGAATTATCTCAAGAAGCTCTTTACTTCTTGTGGCACCTTTCATGGTGTGTTTGGTTTGCTTTCCTTTTATGCAATCCACACACAACCCAAAATCAGTGAAGTCTAGGTTATCCAAAATTTCATTCTTCACTAATCTTACAATTCTATCCCTGGAGATATGCCCCAGTCGTCTATGCCACAAGATAGAGGATTTTTCATTAATTAAGCCACGTTTAGAACCAACATTCGAATGCAGAGTTAAAAGAGATTGTGCAAACTCATAATTCAAGGAAATTTTATATAAACCATCACATAAAATTCCATGTCCAACCGACATTGAATAAACATTAAATTGAGTTTTTCACAACTGAATAAAACTGAATATCCAACAACATCTAATTTGGATAATGACATTAAATTCCTAAAAATCGAAGGTACATAAAAAGTGTCTACAAGATCCATCTGATGACCCGTCTCTAATAGTAGTCGATAAGTTCCAACATTCTCGACCTCCACTTTGAGACGGTTCCCCATAAAGACAAATCTCTCACTTTCCTTCGTTTTCTGGTTGTAAGGAATCCCTGCATTGAATTAGTTATATGAGTTGTGGCTCCAGAGTCAATCCACCGTATTAGAAGGAACTTCAGTAAGATTTGATTCATAACATACAAAAGAAAGATTCATACCTTTCTTTTTGAACCAAGCCTTTCTCTTGTTGCAATCCTTCTTCACATGTCCTTTTCTGCCACAAAAGTGGCATTTGACAGTGAAAGTCCTTCCATGACCCTGGCTACTTTCCCCAGGTTCATTCCCTTTCTTTGGTGGAAACCTCTTACCTCTTCCATACTTTCCCTTCTTATGGATAGCTCCTTGAGTTACTGCCAACACTGAGTGATGTCCTTCTTGCCTCAGTCTCACTTCCTCTTGAACACACATACCAGTCAGCTCATTCAGATTCCACTTATCCTTATGAGTATTATAGTGAATCTTAATGGTCCAAACTGAGGAGGAAGTGAGTTGAGGATGAACTGTACCAAGAAGGATTCATCCACTTTCATTCCCAGTGTTCCTAACTTTGCAGTTTTATCAGTCATATTAAGAATGTGTTGTTGGACTCCTCTACTACCATCATATTTCATGGTAGTTAGTTCAGCCATAAGGGTGCCAGCTAATGACTTATCAGCAGATTTAAACCGGTCTTTTACAACAGTTAAAAGTTCTGATGCATTAGTAGTTTGAGGGAGTGAAGTCTTGATATTGTTGGCAATGGTCATCTTAATGAACATGAGACTGAGTCTGTTCGACCTTTCCCAGGCTTTGGCATGACTAACCTGATCTGCTGTACTTTCAGCAGTGATTTCCTCAGGTTTCTCAACTAGTAGAGCCATGTCAAGATCCAGTACACCCAGTGTGAATTGGACATGTTCAAACCATTCAGAAAAGTTTGTACCATCCAGGGCTGGAATGCTAGTTGCATGAGAGTGAAGGGAAGTGGGAACGTTCACTGAAACAAAATAGGACAAGCTCACATTAAGGCCTCGAATCAATACAAAAACTTTAAATTTTATGAAGATGAACTATTGATGTCACTTTGATTTCTCCTTTGGGCGAAACCTAAGCATATCCAGCGTTCACTCTACAGGTGAGAACTTTTATCACCTATGTAGGTCTAATATAATTTATGCCACTTAGACAGTAAGTCATGTTACCTTTGGGTATCCAATTCTACACCACTAAGTTGCATAAATTACACTACCTTACCCGGTTCATAATTATTTGAAAGAGACTTTCCTTTGGGTAAGTCCCAATCTCTTAACTAGAACCGCCATCGAGAATATTATTGTCTTTAATGTCACCCTCATTGACAAGTCTTTTATGTAGTTGTATATTCATAAGGCTTACTAATATAGGTCACTTTGGCAACTGCTAAATCAATAAACCGTATGAATATAAAACTAACCAATAATATTCTCTAACCTTTTATTTGAGTAATGCTATAATACTCTAATTTTATTACTTGACCAATTCAATCAATATTAACACAATAATCTCAAATGTGCAACATACATTTATGATTGAACTTAAACAAACATTAGTCGACTGGTCAAGGAACTACTAGTCGACTTGGGACAAGATAAGTCGACTATAAGTTTTAGGTTAGTCGACTAAGGCAAAGCAAGTCGACCACAAAATAAAGGTTAGTCGACTAACAGAGAAACAAAAAATCATACAACTCTCTGGTCAACCTGTTAGTCGATTATAGCAAGGGAATAAGTCGACTATAAGTTTTATTAGTCGACTACTCAAAAATTCAAGTCGACTCCTGTAGTAAAACAGAGAGTTCTTAACTTTCTGGAAAGAGACTTAGTCGACTGGTGTTTCGGGCAAGTCGACTAACAGTCGACGAAACAGTTATCAAATGCGGTTTCTGTTTCGACGACTGAACCCATTAGAATATGAAAAATTAGGGTTTGTATTACTGAATTTTGATCCCAATTAATTGCACAATTAGAGGAATATTAAAAGAATATTAAGGCTACTAAATCCTCTTAAATTTCTACAATTAAATGATCAAAAATTTGATTTTTGAAATAGTTAATCAAAAAACCCTAATTTCCCATAATCCTTATTCTGAGATGTATTGATTCTTAAACGAAGCTCTGATATCAAATGTAAGAAATTTAATAATGCTTAAGGAACTTCATGTAGATTAAATTGCCCATGGATCTAGAATCAAATGCATCTCAAGAAATGAATACACAATTAAACACATACCTGAAGCCATTAGAGGAATAGTGAAGGTATGTTGATGAAGATCCAAGTATTTTTCTTGATCCTTGCAAACCCTAATTGCAACACCTTCTTCTCTCTGTCTCTTTCTCTTTTCACAAACCCCAATTCAATATTATGATGGTTTTTTTTCACAAAAGGGAAGGTTGTATTCTTTTCAAGAGGAGAGAAGTGGGTCTTACATTTGCAATTAACCATATGTGATAAAACCACCCATCATGGCCCTTAATACCACATATGACTATTATAAACTTTATACAATGTAACCTTTATATTTGGGCATACATAATATCAGTTAGGCTTTAATTATGGAATCCAATAATAAATATAAGGGTAGTGGGCCACCTTAATGTGAGATTAATATGATATATATGGACATATAAATACATACATCAGACTTTGGGGAATCAATAGTTACCACCGTTCTGATCAGGCACCCTGCTGGTCATGACTCCATACACAAAGAAACATAAATTGCATCTGGACTGATAATTTAAGGGAAAGATAAAAACTTTGGTTTACACTTGGACAAGGATTTTGCATTGCATTGCAGTGCAGTGCACTGTTTCTTGATCAATCTTACTACCTACAGAGCCAAATACGCGCTAATCAGAATAGCCGGCCATTAAACCAACAGACACCTTGGCAGTCTTCATGAACAAGGAGGAAGACACTTGTTGTATTAGCAATCTTTTACTACTAATCTCGTTTGATCGCTCCAATACTAGTAGTACAATTAGCATTATCAAATACAGGCAAGCGTTCAGGAGATGCATCCAGCCAGGTCACACCTCACACATGAGATTCAAATGCGTTCCTCATTGATTAATTACAGCAAATGGAAACTAACTTCCAGCTACATTAACTCAGAGTCTAGCATCGCCTCACCTAGTCAACCTCAAACAAGCAGACTTGGAGAAGCAAATAGAGATTATAGCCTCAGCTAAATCCGATACAAACCTCGATAGGAGCTGAATTCGAATAACTTGTCCTCTCGATTTCTCCTCCTAACTATCTCATTGGCCTTCATTGCACATGCCCTCACTTACCCTCAACTAGAGCTCACACTTCTTACGAATGTCCATTTCATGGGTATTCCTCAATCACACAACATTCCATGAAACCTATCTCCGTTTTAGTCATCCCGTGTTGGTTCTATGAATATCATCATCCTTAATCTCAATAGTGCTTGATGGTGGACCCTAAGTAGTGAAAATTCACTCTTATATTTATTGATGATCAATCATTATAGCCCCCATTTTTTTCTCATAGTTTTGCCACATATACAATCCATATATTTTAGTTTCATCCTATGAAGTCTGAAACGTCTAGAAAATGAAGCTTTTCTCCAACTTTCTACTCTAGAAATGGTCACTTCCCTAGTCTTATCAACTTGACAAATAGCATGCACCACAAATTCATCTTGAATATGCCAAATAAGTGTATCCACAAGGTAAAGAGATGTGCTCTTAATGCCTGATCCTTTGTGTAACTTATGGTGATAGAAAATAGTTGACTCCCTTTATATGATGAATAATGATGGACCCTAACTAGTGAAAAATATCACTCTTATATTTATTGGGCTAGTTTTCTCAAAACTATCATAAACTTTCATAGTTTTTCTCAATGACCCCCTAAACTTCTAAACTCTCAAATACTACCTTAAATAATTCTCAAAAAAAACCTACCATCTGCTGTTAGATGGATGACAGGAGAGGACAAACAGAGAAATTAGTGACATGATAAACACGTGACAAGCCTCAAATGGCAGACTAAAGGATGATAGTTTTTGAGAACTTTGAGAATTCTTTATATATTATATTTTGGGATCTTAGAAGTTCAAAGAATAATTTGGAAAAAAACCATAGAAGTTTTCTGGTAATTTTGAGAAAGTGATCCTGTTGTTGATGATCAAGTTCATTATAGCCTCATTTTGGTCTCATTGTTTTGCTAAATATTTATTGATGATCAATCTATAATTTTTTCCCCACCCCATGGAGTCAAAAGTGTCTAGACTCTCAAGCTTCTCTCCACCTTTCTACTGTAGAAATGGTCGCTTATCTAGTCATCAACTTAATATAATATAATCATCGCATAGCATTAAGAACAAAATTCACCCTAAACATGCCTAGAAACTTTATCCACAAGGTAAAGAGATTAATGCATGATCCTTGGTGTAAACTTACAGTGATAAAAAAAAATGGTTATCACCCCTCCAATTGCTCTCACACTAGTCACTACTTAACCATACATATCTTTAACATGCCAATAAGAGACATTTCTTAACCCATAACATTATTGTGACCCCTATCATAAATTTTTTTTTTCAAAATTAGTGAAACCCATATGTAAATCACTACGCTTCTCTTTAACCTCCATCAATCATCTTCTTAAATAAATAGCTTCCATGGTCTAACCTCCTTGGTATATCTCATCGTGTCTTCCCTTGATGCTCGCTCAATCACTCTTTCCCAATGTTGCATTATAAGCTTGATTCCCTGTTAGTGGTCAGCCTCCTGGAATATATAGTTTTCAGACCATCATTTCTTTCTTTGCTACTCGCTCAGTTACTCTCCTAGTGTTGCATCATACCAGCTTACACCATGATAATATTATATAAAACTTTGAATATCCCATTTCTTAAAGTAGGTATTAGTTACCAAAATGCTTCTCCTGCATTCATTATCCATTTCCTAAATTTTATAATTTTATTAAAATTACTTAGACATGTTAATACTGTTTTCCTAAATAAACATAAATAGTTTCAAACTTCAATAGGATATCATCAAGAAGTACATCTCTCCCAATTTTCATTCTCCGCAGGTGTTAACACGTCATTAAGTTTAAGTTTTTAAGGATAATAGTTCTAGCTCCTCAAATCATTTGGCTACCATCATTCTCATGATTTGTTCTCATTAATTTCTTCCTCCTTTACTAGGATTTTTTTATCTTCACACTTAACACACTTAAATTACTCATATATCTACTCTTTGTTTCTATAATTGTCAGAAGCTTAAAAGTAGACTTCCTCACCTCCTTATTTTCTAGCCCGTTGTACAAAATTATCATAAGTACTAAATTTAGCCTCACCAACCTCTTTCCTAGCTCCTTGGCAAACTTATATTAATAAAAAAATTTATCATTTCTAAAACTTTGTCAATCTTTATGAAGTGTTCTTTTTTCTTTAAATTACCATTTGAACTTCCTCCCTCTCAACCACTAGCTTTCATTATTGGTGATTTTTGTTTTGCTACTTTCTTGATACAACTAGACATATTACTCTATATAATATTAGTTTCATCATCGGTATTCCAAGAACTTTCTTTTATCCATATCTTTAAAAAGTCAACTTCCCACCATAATGTTCACTTAGTTTTAGTTCTTAGTTTCTTATTTGTTATAGTCCTTCTATTCCATTTTTAATCATATAAAATTTCTTTGTAGCATTATAAATTTATGTGTACTTGCCTGGGACAACGAACATGGAGTATCCAGTACGAAGCTAGAACGTACCGCTAGGTACGGGAACATATTGTACGCTCGAATTGGAGTAAGGTAATGTAGATTCCATAGAAATAAGTCTAGTGCTTGTGCATACCCAGCAGGAATAAACAAGAGGAGTAGGGGTGCCAGTACATCCCCACGGAGACCCTGGTGGCCGCCAGGTGATCCCTCAAGTATGGGGCCACGCGTGACACGATATGATCACCATAAGTATGAAATTAATCGAGACCCATCAGTTTCCCCCAAACCTGGTGCAAGTTGTCTTATTAATAATTTATTTTATAATTATCATTTTACGGGAATAGTAGGAGAAAGACATGCTCAGGAATTCAGGATTACATGTATAACAGGAATACAGGTCACTGTATTTAATACATGATAACAAGTACATGATTCTCGTAAATGTGATAATCACAGGTCAGGTGTTAACATGACAAGTGACAGGTGGCAGGTGATATAATTACAGGGAGCAGGTGATAAGTAGTAACACATCAGATGTCAAGTGATACATGCAAGTGTTAGGTAATAGCATGTAGATGTCAGTTAATAATACGGCGAGTGTTAGTAGATCAAGAGAAAATAAGTCAAGTGATAGCGTAATAGCCAAGCACAATCAAGTAAAGCTGAGCAAGCTGGAGGCACAGAAAGCGAACAGTATTTAGTCATTAATGTGCTTGGTAGAGTTACCGGGACGACTCGGCTTAAAATGCGAGTCTAAAATCCGCCTAGGCGAATCTAGTGAATAAAGCACTAACGTTAAACATGCTTATCAGGCGATGCTAAAAACAGAACTAGCTGTTAATAAACCTCAGAAAAGTTAAGCCCGGAGGCTTAGTATATACCTACAGGAGATGTTAATACCAACAACACTCATGCATATATGACTAGCAGGCAAGAGAACCGACAAGCGAGAATGCAAGCAAGCGATCATCCAAGCGAAGTTAAGCGGGTTAGAGTGAAGGTAATGTACAACACTAAATGCTATCACGCTCGGCGTGGTTACCGCTCGCAGCATAGCTAAACATACGTGTCATAGCATGTGTATGAAATGCCATATTACCACTCACAGTGAAGCCACGCTCACGAAGTAACTACACTCGAACGGAGTTCAATAAAGTGCTGACTTTAGGTCCGCCTACCAGGCGTAGCATATAAAAGTCCAGAGGACTTTAATAAACCTCAAAGAGGTTAAGACTGGAGACTAAGCAACACGGGGATGTAACTAAACCATACCTAAAGAGGTTACGCAATTAAGCTCTGCTCGTAATCACACGGTGTACTTAGTAAAACCCAGGGAGTTCAAGCAAAGTGAAAACATAGTAAGCCACGCCTGACAAGATTATACAATTAAGCTTGCCTCGCAGTCACATGGCTTAGCTATGCTTCCGGTGAAGCTAGGAAACTCAAAAAGTTTAAGCCTAAAGGATGTTAGTAACTGTAGAAGATGTTAGTATTACACAGGTATAAATATAGAGTCATCTTTACTATTACAAGCATTACAGTACAAGCTACGACATGCCCACGGATTATAACTCACACGACTCCACGAAAATATAAATACAAGTACAGTACACCCATCAAAGCGGGATAACCAAATCAAAGTGAGAACACTCGCCTAAATAAAAACACGATGAAAATACCGGGAACTCCGAAAGCTATCCGCACGAACTCCGTAGCGGGAAAACACCAAAGCGAGAAGCGAACGGGGGCTTGGCTCTTTGGTGGCCACCAGCCTTAGGGAGGTGCACCACCACTTAGGGAGGCCAAGTGAGGTGGCTGGCCTCAACGTGGAGGAGAGAGAGGAGAAGGGAAGGGTGATAGTGTTGGTGGTGGTGTTGGTAGATATGATGGAGTTGGATTTTGTTGGAGAAGGAAAAAGGAAGGTGATGGAGATGATGAAGAAGGTGATGTTGAAGGTTAAAGTAGTGGTGATGGGGGTGGTTTTGTGGTGGTAGAGTGAAGATGGTGGTGGTGGACAGAGAAGTATAAGAGGAAGTAGTGAAGGAGGAGTTGTAATAGTAGTGAAGGTGATGTTGAAGAAGATGGTGGAGTTGTCGCCTGAATAGTCGTCGGAATGATCGCTGGAGACATGAACGGAGAGGGGATGGCCAACCTATGGCTTGGGGTAGTGGCCGACCTAGGTGGTGGAGGAGTGGAGGTGTTTTTGTAGAGGGATTTGTAGGTGATGGTTGTATTGAAGAAGGTAAATGAGATGGTGAAAGTTTGGTGGTGTTTAGAGTTTGTGGTTGAATAAACGGAGATAGAGGGGGAAGAAGATGATGGTAGGAAAATGTAGCAGTTGTGGTTGTGATGGAGATGAAGGAGGAGTGGGTGGTGATAGGTTTTAATGGAGAAATGAAAAGGAAAGAAGAAGGAAAGGGGTTTATATTTGGAATTGGAGTTAAAGGAAAAGGAGAAGGACAAAGGTTAGGGTTGTTTTTTGTGTAATGGTGATGAGAGAGGGAGTTATGACCGGCCTTGTGATGGAAAGGGTGTGATAAGTGGGTTAGAATATTTTGGAGGAGATAGTTTGGTGGAAGGGTGTAGAATGTAATAGAAGAATAGAGAAGGTTTTAGAATATGGTGGAAGGAAAAGGAAGGAAGGGAAAAAAAAAGAAAAGAAAAAGAAACGAAAAAAGGAAGAAAAGTAATTTGAAGGAAAATAGAAATAATTAGAATGGTAGATTCCCCGGATTCGGCTGCGGATGCGGAAAATTTCTGGAAAAATATCGGAATCGCAAAATCAAGTATGTCGAAAAGCTCTACAAAAATTCTCAAAAATCAAGAATATTATACTGAATATTATGAAGAAATCAGATTCAAGGAATTTAATTTAATTTTAAAATTAAAAATCTTGAAATCTATCGTCGATACCGGTCGGTACTGAATCTGACCGGATTTTGATAAATTCAGAAAAATCTTAAAAAATATATTAAGATAGTAAATATTATATTTTAAAAAATGTGAAAGCAATTTTCAGAAATTTGATTCCACTTGTAATTAAAAAAGCCAAGAATCAATCGGCGGTACCGATCAATCCCTATTTTGGAGATTTTAATAAAATAATTCGGAAAAATTCTGAAAAATCTTAAAAATTATAAAATATTGAAAAACAGTATTTGAAACTGAAACCAATCAAATTTAATTACCAAAAAAGTCAAATCAATCAATATACTAGGATCAGGTCCCTAGTTCAAACTAGGGTTGACTCCGAGTCCACGAATCTAGATCCAAAGCAAATCAATCACATAATTAATCATAAAATAAATAAATATGAAAACTAAATCAAAAAATATGATCGAAGAATTAGAATACGTATCTAAGTACGTATTCTGGGAACAGGGTGTTACATTCTACCCACCCAACAAAAATTTCATCCTCTAAATTTCTATAAGAAAGGAGATGAACACGGGAGGGACTAGGGTCAACTATGATAATATGATAAAGTGAAAAAGATAAAAAAGATTACCAACTCATGACGTAAAGATTTGGGTCGCAGTCACGGTGATATCCTCAGGGTTCCTGTTTTGGGTACTGGGTTCTTCCTTCTACCACTGCCTCATCTAATGCTTCGGCTTTTCCTACTGACAAATTGTAGACTTGGCCATTTCTAACTCTTGTCCCCCTCTATGCCCGATCATGCTGCTGGGGTGGGACAGAGTTCTTCTCCCAACGGGACTTGGGTTCCTTCTTAGTAGTGGACTGGAAGTGCTAGGGGTGCTGCTCGTGCTAAAAATGTTAGTGGTGTTGGATAGGTCCTCTTGAACAGACAACCACCTATCAAGTGATTGCTGGATCCACATACCAAATATAGCTCATTAGCTTCTCGGCAATTGCGTTGGATGTGTCTGGGCTTCAGGCAGTACCCGTATATCGTCTGCTGAAGGGGAGGTCAGAATGGTCGCTTGACTATCAGACTGTTGGTGGGTCTAGCTGAGTCTTCTTCGTCTATCAACTGAAAAGGTCTCTTTACTGGCTTGTTCTGCACTTGGTTCTCACTCTTCTTCTCCAGTCCTCATTCTATGATCGAGAGGAAATCACACACGAAATGTGTCATTTTGAAATCACTAATTAAGGTGTGTATGCTTTGGCTTCCTCGATACTTCCGTTATAGCATAGAGGCTAAACGGATCAAATCCACAGGGATGAAAAGTGATAGAAGCTTTACCGGTATGTTTACGTGTGTGTTAACAGTTCTTCTATGTTTAAAGAAAAGAAAATAAAGAATAAAAAGAGAAGTGTACGATGGAAACAAAAATAGAAACATTGAAGAGAAGGTATTTGTGATTTTGTATTTATTTCTAAAACAAAGTGAAAAATGAAAGAAAACTCATTGCCACTAACTACTAATTGCTCCACTATATGCTAACCTCTTAGTGATAGTTGCCTCACATGTATCCTTAGCCATCACTAGTCCTTAGTTCAAGAGCTTTACAAAATGTGACCCATAAGATCACTCATCACATACAAACTCAACAAAACAAATGTTAGCTACACTTAAATCATCAAAACTAACTAGAGCAAGTATGGAATAAAGTAATGGTAACTTGTAAGAGAGTTGATGTTAGTATTAGAATCCATCATCATTAGCCATCAATGACTCTTGCAAGAGCAAGACTAAGTAGAGGCTATTAGATTCATGTAGATTATCAAGTAAGTAGTTAGCAAGTTAGTGGTTAGTTGCCATGAGAGAAAAAGATAAGCATGTAAAGAGTTAGAGAGAAGAAAATCAATAGAGATAAGAAGAGAACCTTTCATAGAATGTTACCTTCTATTACAAGAACCTTAACCTTCATCCTATGCATCTCTATTTCCTATTACATGATCTACAAAGGAAATGAAAAATAAAAGAAATAAGAAAACTACACTAAAATACACAAAATGGGAGAAACTACCCCTAAAAACTCTCCTTCTGGAAATTTTAAAATCCCAGGGTATTATAGGACAAGGGGCACCAGGGAGGTGTCAAGGGGCCACGCGTCGAAGCTCGGTACGTGGCCCCACCAAAAGGCCACAGAAAAGCGGCCTTTGCCGCGTTTTCGCAACCCTTCTTGGCCCGTGCGCGATGCGCCAGGATGTGCAGCCTCCTGCTGCACGCCATACCTTGTACCTCCTGTCAGTTTGTCAATATTCGCTCCCAGATTTGGCAGATTCTGCGTCCAAAAGTCAAAGGCTATATTTGTAGGCTCACCAAATGAATGAGATTTTAGGCTTCTTCTTTATTTCATGCCATGGACGTAGAGACATACAAGAGAGGTATTATTAAAAGAATTTAATATTGAATAAATGTGAAGATGTGGTATGAAATCTGCAATCTTAGAGATTAATCACACCCCGACACTTATCTTTTGATCGTCCCGAGTAAAACATAAAAACTAAGAAAATTATTACACCACTTTCGCAGGTGACGCGATTGCACTGAGCATATGCAATAAGCCGTTAAACCTCTAGGTATCCCCTAAAGGAGAAGTTTTGTCTCCTGAGAGTTTTCAGCGGATTACACCCACAAAATTCATAAAGAAAGAAATTAAATGTTAGTATTTTAAAAACGCATTTTAAAATAGAGAAAAATGTTGAAGTACTTTTGCGAAAATTTAAGTGATCCAAGGTCATAAGAAAGCCAGAAATTATTCTTTCTTAAACTAAGTCTAAATGCAAAATCTTGTTATAAATTAAATGTAAGAATTTAAAATTGAATCGATTCTTTGATCTTTCATAAAAAATTTTAGAAAATAAGCACTTTGTGAATTGTGAAGATTTTTAGGATATCGACTCTAGCGTTCATGTCATTTATTATATCAAATACTTTTTTTTTCTTCCCATAGTTTTCTTAGACTTTCTAGCTTATGCGGGTAATGAACCTTTAGCCTGTTACACCCAATCTAGATGGTTTTAGGGAACTATATGAGAAAACATCCCTCAAGCTTAAGGACTCGAATAAACAAGTCCACAAAACTAAAGGGAATTATTTTATTTTTGTCCACCATTTTAAGCGTGAATAATCATGCTTTCTGAGGCATAACTACCCAGCTTCAATAAGTGATTTTTATATATATATATATATATATATATATATATATATATATATTATGACATTTTCAGTCTTTGTTTCAATCCTAAAAAATTGTGTAAGTGTGAAGTCAATATATCTAAGGCAAAAAATTTGAGATCAAATTAACTTTTCAATCTTACTTTCTTATCCTAAAATTTAAACAAGATCTATTATTTTGACTCGATTTAAGAATTCATAATTCTAGTTCTTCTTAATTCCTAAGATCCTCTTAACTTTTTTAAAAATAAATCAAAACTATTTCTCTTATTTCAAAAAGTTTAAAGAAAAGAAAAAAGAAAAAAAGGGTTTTTATACAAAAGAGAAAATCTAAAAGCTTTCTAAAAAGAAGTGTAAAACAAATTATGTTAGTAAATTCTCCCCCACACTTATCTCATGCATTGCCCTCAATGCATTTTGAATGTGTATATGCATGAAATAAATGGAACGGGAAGAAAATTATCTCATGGTGGTGGTTCCGATGGTGGTCTGATTGGCCCACAAAATGCGGCCCAATTCAGAGATTGTGGATCTTATAGGAACCCACCAGTGACCTCTCTAATATGACCCGATAAAAAAAATGTAAAAGTGTATGGTTTTATTTAAAAAATTATCCCCATCAAATTTTCAGTTTTCAAAAATAAATCATGAGTCATTTTGTTCAACACTTTTGTCCAACAATGAATTGTGATTATGGAAGATGGTTGATATGGGCTCAAACAGAACAGGAACAAATACCGACTTAGGAATTTGACTTAGATCAAGTCGAGATTCAAAAGTGAGAGTCAAAATAGGTTCAAAATGGGGTATAAACTAAAGAATTGATGTTCACACACTTTTCCATCAACGGAATGTGATCGTAAAATATTGGTACCTCCAATTCATTGTGTACTGGTATAGGATTCAATATTGACTGAAGAATATGAAAAAAAATTTAGTAAAAATACCGGAGTCATTATTGAATCAAAAAGTGAAATAGAATTACCAACTTGAGGTTTAGGATTATATTCATGTTCAATTTCAATTTCAGAAAGGGATAACTTGCCAAAATATCAATATGACTTTCAAAATTAGGAATTTGGTCAATTTCAAATGAGTGTGCTGAAATTGAATCTTGGTTTCTAAAATAACATGATTCTTGGGTCCAATCAATAGGGTTAGGGATATAAGAATTGATCAAAGATTGACAGGAAAGATTTTTCTCATTCTCATTGATCAATTCGCTCATTATTGAGTCTTACCTACTGATACGCCAGGTAATAAAATTTTGGGTCTAAATCATGTCTTCTATACTTTTTGAAATCAGTTCTTCTTGAAAAGGTGAGTATGGAAGTTGATTTTGAAAATTGCGTTGAAATTGTGGGTTTATCAGATACTGAGTTTGTTCTCAGACTCACGCAAAAGCTCCATACTCAAGTCCATGACTAATGGTTATTCATTTTGAATTGGTGGGACTTGAAAAGATGAGTATGACTCTTGATAATTTGGTTGAAATGATGAGTCCAACATGTTTTGAAGAATTTGTAGTTGGGACTCAAGCATGACTTTTATACTCTTTTGTATCTCTGATTTTTCTTCAATTGATAGTTCAGGAAAAAGAGTATGTGAAGTAAAATGTGGGAAAGAAGATGATGGCTAAGGTTGTTGAAAATTTGACTCGAGGGAGTTGAATCCCATTGACTCTGTGAAGAGTGAAAATTATTTTGAAAAATTTTGATCATAGAATTGGGGATACGGGTCATATTGAGTCAGATAAACCCAATTCGGTATATATGGTTGGCTCATGTTGTACATAGCCGGGTCAGAGTTATCCGAGTCAAATGAGGTCGAGGTGAAAAAGGATTCATTTGGTTAAAAAATATTTGGTTATATTCCTTTTTATTACAATAATCACAAAAAAGAAAAATCAAACAAGCAAACAAACAAATAAAAAAAGAAAAATTCAAAAACAAGCCTATACTAGGGTTAACCTAGATGATCGGTCGCTGATATTGCACATTCATTATCATATTCTCATACTTATTATATAATAAACTCTACTTTTAATCCAAATTATTTTTCAATTTATATGCAGGCCCATTGCTAAAGGAAAGGAAAGAGAAACGAGCCCAAAAACCCATCAAAATTCTGATTTAATTCAGAATTAATTTGAAATTAAAAAATCAGGGCAGATCATGATAAATCAGAGAAGTTCAAAATCGATTAAAATAAATCTTCACAAATCAATCAGTTAAAGCCAAAGATCAAAGGTCGTTTCATCAAATACAGGGGCTGAAATGAAAAATCCAGAACCAGATATAGAAAAATAGCAAAACCAAGAGTTGTACCCCCTAGGTGTGGCCACCTGGCCATACCCACGCCATGAAAATACGGTCAAAGCCGCGTTTTCGTGGCTTTGTTAGAGGAGTTGGGGAGCGTTTGCTCCCCCTATCTTCCCGTTGGGTTTTGCCTATAAATACTGTATTTTTCAGAGCATACAAAGAACAACCAAGCAGAGAGTAGAATTTAGGCTATTCTGTAGTTTGTAACTTAGGTTTTTAGTTTTCTTTTATGTAATTTTTATTTTCTTTATGTAACTGAGAGGAGAGGAGATTTTCATGGAGGAATGAGAACAAGCTTGTACTGAGGGTGATACTGGTGTAAGTAATCTTTTCTTTCATTATTATTTGAAATGAATCGAAGTTTTTTTCTTTTCTATTCTTGTTTTTGTTTGCTTCCCTCTTCTGTGTTTGTGAATCCAAATGACTTTGATAGGCTCGAAGTTGCCTTGCCCTTGTAAGTGTCGTTGATGGCTTATGGTGATGGATATCTATTTCTATGGTAGTGTAGCTTGCCCCTTCATTTCATAGTGTAAATCAGAATGGGGAAGATCCTATTTTTCATACTTTGCTCACCTTCAAACAAAGGTACATCGTCGATATGGGTCAAAGGTAAGCAGGCGCCGAAGAGGTAAGTTTTTTAAGGTTTTAGTTTTTTTTCTTTTAATTTTTTTAGTTTAGATCACCAACACCATCAACGCTCAACTCTTTTATACTCTTTTCAATTTCTTTATATATATATATCAATTTTTTATTTTCTCCACCTTCTCAATCTACCACTTTTTTAGTAACTCAACTGTAACTTATTTTCTTTTCTTTGAAAGAACTAAAAGAAGATTTTTAACCATTGAATGTAACTTGAAAGAGAACATGCTAAAAAAGCTACCATCGATAGTCCCTCCTTATGGTTCACGACTCGCATATCCACTTGCTATAATGGTAGTATTGAGTACTTGTACTCTTATTCTAAGTTCTGAAATTCTGTATTTTTGTGTGTAGGTAAAATCTCAATCAAATTTTGGCACCATTGTCAGGGAGGGACGGTAAGTAATTCTTTTTTTAAGTTTACATTTTTGGTTAACTTTCTTCTTTGTTCTTAGTGTACAGGTTTAACAACAAGAAAATTTTTGCTGCAGTGGACATATAAGTGGCCCTGGACTCTGCTCAAGAAAACAGAGCCCAGAAGCCATCAGATTTGCTATATTCCAGTGATAAACTGAGTGAACTGCTAATCTATATTTTGCAGGTAAAGCTGAATTTCTGTAGCTTTTTATTTCCTTATTTGTCTCACTGTATAAATTTTCTAATCTCAACGGTAAACTGATGTTTGTTAAATGCTAAAAATGATTTAGACTTTGCATTTAGGCACATGTCTAATTCGTTTACATTTTACATTATTGTTGAAGCGTGCTGGAGCAAAAGGTACGTATGCATAGAATATAGTTTAGGAAACATTCTTGGGTTATATTTGCTTGAGAATGTTACTTTTCTATATCTTGCACACATTGCACTAAATTGATTTAAGGGCTTGTCCTATAAATAAGATAAGGTGAAAAATCATTACCCTCCCTTAGCCCACAAATCATCTCCTCACTCACTAACCAGCCTAACTAAAACTGAGTAGACGTTGGCCCTAGGGACATCTCAGAGACTGACCTAAGGGGAAAGTTAATTTGAATTTACTCTTGCCAATCGGTGTCTAAGGTTAGGGATTGAGGGGGGAAACCCCGAAGGTTGGTGGTTTGTCATAATTAGGCCTATTGCTTAGGCACGGATACCTTCCACTGATCTTGCTCCTACCTGGCCGATTAACTTGTGGTCAGATTAGGCAATATATCCCCTGTGGATAGTCTAACCAGTTAGGAGTCATCTAGGTCTAAGGTTTACCTAACTTAGGTTAGATTTTTTTTATTTGTTTGCTTATTTGTTTGTTTTTTCTTTGTTTGTGCTTGACATTTCTTGTGTGATATGGCTTATAATAATAATTTTTTCAATTTTAATGGTAGTCCATGTTTCACCCCGATCTCTTTTTCGAATATCACAAACCTGGCATATCATAACTTTAAAATACCTAGTGTGTCGGATTGGTCTTATCCGAATCAATACAACCCATGCCCCCAATCTTATGACCATAGTTTTCAAAATAATTCCAACTCTTCACAGAGTCAATGAGAATTCACCTCCCCCTTATCCAATTTTCAACCAACTTGTCCTCCTTATTCACCTTGTCCACAATTTTCACAATATTCATTCTCCGATTTTTCTTCCTATACTCCTTTTCTAAACCAACTCATTGAAGAAAAATCTGAGCTAGAAAAGAGTATAGAAACCATGCAGGAGACCGGACGAAAATTTCAGGCCTCCCCAATTCCACAATATTTTCAAGATTCATACTCAGTTCCACCAGTTCAAAATAGAAAACCATCAATCTTGAAAATGAGTATGCGTGAGTCCAAGCAACAATCATAAAATCTGATGGACTCACGATTTCATCACAAATTCTAAACCAAAACTTCATCTTTTTAAGTCCAATTGCAACAAAACGATGAACCAATCGACTATGAAAAGCAGCTTCAAATCATGACTCAGGCTCAAATCACTCATAATCATGACATAAATATAATGGTCAAAACTCTCCACTCTCACCCTTTGACCATTCCTGATGTCGCTAACTATTCCATTAGAGCCAAAGAATCATGTTGTTTTGAAAAATAAGATTCCATTTCAGCACACCCATTTGATCTTGCCCAAACTATAAATTTTGAAAACCATATTGACATTTTGACAAGTTATCCCTTTCTTGAAATTAAACTTGATAATGAATATGATCCTAAACCTCAACTTAGTAACTCAATTCAACTTCCTGATTCAATATGACTTCAGTGTCTTCACCTGATTTCAAACCTTCTCCAGAGTCCACGTTGGATCCTGTGCCTATCCATCGGGAAGTTGAATCACCACTCTTTTATGATCATCATATTGAACTTGACCAATTTCATACTTTTAAAAGTCCTGTTGACAAATTGGTAAGTTCTCATTTTTATGAAATTGAACTCAATGAGGAATGTGACCTTGAGTCTCAAATTTGTGATCCAGTTTAAATTTCTGAATCAATATTGACTCATGTTTTCCTACCTGATTTGAGCAATATTTTAGAGCCAGTTTTAATTCTCATACCTGTTATTCTTGAACTTGAATCACTAATTGTAACGCCCCAGTCCTGCGGGTACGGGGACGTTACTGCAACGTATATACGCAGGTCAGAAATACCCTTACGTATATACGCTAAGCATCAGTACAGGTAAGAATCAGAGTACGGAAGCAAGTGGTGCTTTATACATTCCAACATATGAGTACAATTACAAAGTTATCACCAGATGTGACACAATATTACAATAATATTACATCACCGATAGGCACAAATGTGAGCATACAAAGGGATGTACAAGAATGAATAGTATAAAAGACACTCACGAGTGTACAAAAGGAAAACTCGAGAGGCACACAGGGGGCCTGGAAGGATAGAGCTTCAGATGGTCTGCTGGAGATCCAAGCTACCGCTGTACCTCTTAGGTCAGCAACCAAGAGAATCCCCTAGCTCCAAGCTCCAGGACCTGGACATGAGGATCCAGAGGAGTCAGAACTCCCCCAGCGAGTGGTGATGCAAATGCCAGATGGCGTGCCAAGATAAGCACATGTGTATTGATAAAACTGAATCATAAGCATGCATTGAAAGCTGTGTCGTGAGCATAAGCATGCAGGAGTAAGTAGATATAAAACAAGTGCTATCAAGAAGGAAGTACTCACGGTATGATAAGATAAGAACAGGAGACTAGAGAAGTGGAATACCAGTGGTAAAGCAGGATGTGAACATGTATAGTATAATAATCATAAAACTAGAAATCCGATGTAAGCATTCTTGGCAAATTACACAATGGATACAAAGTTGGCATCGTTTATTATTATTACTCGTCTGACTCATATATCTAGGTATGTGTCCTGGTGTACATCTCAACACACATACATCCATATATAAGCAAGCCGAGGTTTGTTACTGAAAGCTGATGAAGAACTGATAGCTCAAACTTATAGTAGTTCCCGTCCGCCCGGGACACAGCCATTTGGGGGCCTGAAATCCCCCTAACACGCATCTTCTGGGGGCCTGAAATCCCCCTAACACGAATCGTCAGTTTTTGGTATCCACTACTATAAGCAAGGCTTCATACCGGCATCCATCACTTCCTCCCATTCCCCGTGAAGATTGTCTTTTTTTATAGCTTATGAAACATAATTATCAGATTACGGGAATGAGTAGGAACATAGCTGGTCATAACAGGAGTACATAACAGGCATAACAGGAATCATAACAAGCATAATGGGAGTTCATAACAAGAGATCAGGTACTACATTCCCGTAATGTGATAATCATGAGTAGAGAGTTATTCGTAACAGGTATCAGGTTTTATCACGCCAACGACAAGTGTTCATGTAGATGACAGGTGATAAGTCAAGCCATAACCGGGGACAGGTGGTATAACATGAGCCAGTGTCAAGTAGTAGAATGTTGGGTGTCAGGTGATACAATCAAGCGGAGCTTAAGTAAGCTGGAGGTATGAATAGCAAACAGTGTTTAACACTGGAGCGTCTGGCGAGGTTACCGGGACGACTCGGCTTAAAGTGCGAGTACGAAATCCGGCAGCATCTCACCTAGACGAATTCAGTGAATAAAGCACTGAGCGCTAAGTATACTCACCAGACGGAGCTGAGAAACCTGATGGTCTCAACTCACTTCTCTTTCGAGATAGTGAGAGACCGGAGGCTGAATGGCCCGCACGAGTTGTTCTATCCTATTACAAGCATTACAGTATATCAGTCCGGTTCAAGTGAAGACATCCCACAGATTACAACACACACACCCGTACAACCACACCGTACTGATACTAAAGACAACATAATAATGATTTTAATACAAGTCCATTTTCTTGGCGAGGAAAGTCACTCGCCTAAAACGCCACTTTTGAAGCTTTGCGTGTCCGAATCCCCGGGAGAGGAAAAACACCAAGCAAGCAAAGGAAAGGGGGGCTTGGCCCTTGGGTGGCCGCCGGTCCTAGGGTGGTGTGCCACCCCTTGGTGGTGGCCTAGGAAGTGGCCGGCCCCAAGGAGGGGGAGGGAGAGAGGAAGGGAAAGGTGATTTCTTTGGTGGTGGTGTTATTTGGTGAAGAAGATGGATTTTGGTGGAGTAATAAAAGAAAGCGAAGGAGGTGATGTTTGAAGGTTGGAGTAGTGGAGATGGAGGTGGTGTTGTGATGGTGAAAGTGATGGTGGAAGTGAATATGGTGGTGGAAAATAGTAGAGGTGATGGTGATGAAAAAGTTTAAGAAAAGATGGTGGTGGTGACGTTAGTGTTGTCGTTGCAATTGTCACCGGAATGATTACCGGAATAATCGTGAACGATTACCGGAATAATCATCGGAGATGTTGCCGACGAAGAAGAGCTCGGCCCCTAACCAAGGAGGGTGGCCGGCCTTGGATAAGATGGTGGGGTGTTGGTTTTGTGGAGAGGTTTGTTGTGGTGGTAGTTTTGGAAAAGGTAAAGGAGAAGGTGGAGGCTTTGGTGAAGTTTTTGGAGTTTGTGGTGGTTTAAATGGAGATGAAGGAGGAAGAAGATGAAGGTAGGGAGTTGGAGAAGTTGTAGTGGTTGTGGTTGTGGTGGAGATGAAGGAGGAGTTGGTGGTGGTTAAGGTTTTGGTGAAAAGAAAATATGAAGTGGAAAGAAGAAGGAAAGTTTATATAGGAATTGGAATTGTGAAGGTGATGTAAATGTGTTTAGAGAGGGGGTTTTTTGTAAAAATGGAGAGGGTGAGGTGTCTCTTGGCCGGCCATGGTGATGGGAGAGGGGTTGATATTTTGGAGAAGATATTTTTGGTGTTAGATATTTTTGGTGGAGAGTTGTAGAAGATAATGGAAGAATGGAGAATTTTGTAGAATTTGGTGGAAGGAAAAGGAAGGAAAGAAATAGGATAAAAGGAAAAGAAAATGGAAAAAGGAATATATTTTCTTGGAAGAAAAAGGAAAAATAATTAGAGTGGCGGATTCCCGGGATTCAGTTGCGGATGCGGAAAAACTTTCGGAAAAATACCGGAATCGTTCGAAAATCAAGTATCTCGGAACGACCCGTAAAAATTCTCAAAAATCAAGAATATTATTCTAAGAATCATGGTGAAATCCATTTCAAGAAATTTTTTATAGTTTTTAAATTAAAAATTCTGGAATCGGCCGCCAATATCGGTCGATACCAAATCTGGCAGAAATCTGATAAATTCTGAAAATTCCAAAAAATGAAGTAAGATAGTAAATATTATTCTAAGCAATTTTCTGAAAGCGGTTTCTCAAAATTTGACTCCATTTGTAAATTAAAAATCCAGGAATAAACCAGCGGCACCGATTAATCCCGATTTTAGGGTGTTTATAAAAATAATTCAGAAAAATCTGAAAAATCATGAAAAATCTAAAATATTGGGAAACAGTGTTTGAAACTGAAATCAGTAAATTTAGACTACCAGAAGACTAAATCAATGAAATCAAAAAAATACGATCGAAAATTTGAATACGCAGATAAGTACGCATTCGGGGAACGGGGTGTTACATTCCACCCACCTTACAAAAATTTCGTCCTCAAAATTTCGATAAGGGGAAGATGAACACAGGAGGTACTAGGTCCATTGCGTGTTCCCCGTCTTTCCATATCTGAGTTGGTTGAAGGGGTAGCAAGAAGAAGCTGGAAGGTAAAAGATTGAAGGGTCTCAGGATACAAGGAATGGATCAAAAGAAAGAGAGAGAGATAACTCTGCACTTGTAGTTGGATTGTATAACCAGGACTCTTGTATTCCAGTTGCAAATTTCTTTACCATTAATCCGTCATCTGGACGTACTGAGGATGTGAGAGCCTAAGCTCTGATACCATCCTGTAACGCCCCGGTCCTGCGGGTACGGGGACGTTACTGCAACGTATATACGCAGGTCAGAAATACCCTTACGTATATACGCTAAGCATCAGTACAGGCAAGAATCAGAGTACGGAAGCAAGTGGTGCTTTATACATTCCAACATATGAGTACAATTACAAAGTTATCACCAGATATGACACAATATTACAATAATATTACATCACCGATAGGCGCAAATGTGAGCATACAAAGGGATGTACAAGAATGAATAGTATAAAAGACACTCATGAGTGTACAAAAGGAAAACTCGAGAGGCACACAGGGGGCCTGGAAGGATAGAGCTTCAGATGGTCTGCTGGAGATCCAAGCTACCGCTGTACCTCTTAGGTTAGCAACCAAGAGAATCCCCTAGCTCCAAGCTCCAGGACCTGGACATGAGGATCCAGAGGAGTCAGAACTCCCCCAGCGAGTGGTGATGCAAATGCCAGATGGCGTGCCAAGATAAGCACATGTGTATTGATAAAACTGAATCATAAGCATGCATTGAAAGCTGTGTCGTGAGCATAAGCATGCAGGAGTAAGTAGATATAAAACAAGTGATATCAAGAAGGAAGTACTCACGGTATGATAAGATAAGAACAGGAGACTAGAGAAGTGGAATACCAGTGGTAAAGCAGGATGTGAACATGTATAGTATAATAATCATAAAACTGGAAATCCGATGTAAGCATTCTTGGCAAATTACACAATGGATACAAAGTTGGCATCGTTTATTATTATTACTCGTCTGACTCATATATCTAGGTATGTATCCTGGTGTACATCTCAACACACATACATCCATATATAAGCAAGCCAAGGTTTGTTACTGAAAGCTGATGAAGAACTGATAGCTCATACTTATAGTAGTTCCCGTCCGCCCGGGACACAGCCATTTGGGGGCCTGAAATCTCCCTAACACGCATCTTCTGGGGGCCTGAAATCCCCCTAACACGAATCATCAGTTTTTGGTATCCACTACTATAAGCAAGGCTTCATACCGGCATCCATCACTTCCTCCCATTCCCCGTGAAGATTGTCCTTTTTTATAGCTTATGAAACATAATTATCAGATTACGGGAATGAGTAGGAACATAGCTGGTCATAACAGGAGTACATAACAGGCATAACAGGAATCATAACAAGCATAACGGGAGTTCATAACAAGAGATCAGGTACTACATTCCCGTAATGTGATAATCATGAGTATAGAGTTATTCGTAACAGGTATCAGGTTTTATCACGCCAACGACAAGTGTTCATGTAGATGACAGGTGATAAGTCAAGCTATAACCGGGGACAGGTGGTATAACATGAGCCAGTGTCAAGTAGTAGAATGTTGGGTGTCAGGTGATACAATCAAGCGGAGCTTAAGCGAGCTGGAGGTATGAATAGCAAACAGTGTTTAACAATGGAGCGTCTGGCGAGGTTACCGGGACGACTCGGCTTAAAATGTGAGTAGGAAATCCGGCAGCATCTCACCTAGACGAATTCAGTGAATAAAGCGCTGAGCGCTAAGTATACTTACCAGACGGAGCTGAGAAACCTGACGGTCTCAACTCACTTCTCTTTCGAGATAGTGAGAGACCGGAGGCTGAATGGCCCGCACGGGTTGTTCTATCCTATTACAAGCATTACAGTATATCAGTGCGGTTCAAGTGAAGACATCCCACAGATTACAACACACACACCCGTACAACCACACCGTACTGATACTAAAGACAACATAATAATGATTTTAATACAAGTCCATTTTCTTGGTGAGGAAAGTCACTCGCCTAAAACGCCACTTTTGAAGCTTTGCGTGTCCGAATCCCCGGGAGAGGAAAAACACCAAGCGAGCAAAGGAAAGGGGGGCTTGGCCCTTGGGTGGCCGCCGGCCCTAGGGTGGTGCGCCACCCCTTGGTGGTGGCCTAGGAAGTGGCCGGCCCCAAGGAGGGGGAGGGAGAGAGGAAGGGAAAGGTGATTTCTTTGGTGGTGGTGTTATTTGGTGAAGAAGATGGATTTTGGTGGAGTAATAAAAAGAAAGCGAAGGAGGTGATGTTTGGAGGTTGAAGTAGTGGAGATGGAGGTGGTGTTGTGATGGTGAAAGTGATGGTGGAAGTGAAGATGGTGGTGGAAAATAGTAGAGGTGATGGTGATGAAAAAGTTTAAGAAAAGATGGTGGTGGTGACGTTAGTGTTGTCGTTGCAATTGTCACCGGAATGATTACCGGAATAATCGTGAACGATTACCGGAATAATCATCGGAGATGTTGCCGATGAAGAAGAGCTCGGCCCCTAACCAAGGAGGGTGGCCGGCCTTGGATAAGATGGTGGGGTGTTGGTTTTGTGGAGAGGTTTGTTGTGGTGGTAGTTTTGGAAAAGGTAAAGGAGAAGGTGGAGGCTTTGGTGAAGTTTTTGGAGTTTGTGGTGGTTTAAATGGAGATGGAGGAGGAAGAAGATGAAAATAGGGAGTTGGAGAAGTTGTAGTGGTTGTGGTTGTGGTGGAGATGAAGGAGGAGTTGGTGGTGGTTAAGGTTTTGGTGAAAAGAAAATATGAAGTGGAAAGAAGAAGGAAAGTTTATATAGGAATTGGAATTGTGAAGGTGATGTAAAAGTGTTTAGAGAGGGGGTTTTTTGTAAAAATGGAGAGGATGAGGTGTCTCTTGGCCGGCCATGGTGATGGGAGAGGGGTTGGATATTTTGGAGAAGATATTTTTGGTGTTAGATATTTTTGGTGGAGAGTTGTAGAAGATAATGGAAGATTGGAGAATTTTGTAGAATTTGGTGGAAGGAAAAGGAAGGAAAGAAATAGGAAAAAAGGAAAAAAATGGAAAAAGGAAGATATTTTCTTGGAAGAAAAAGGAAAAATAATTAGAGTGGCGGATTCTCGGGTTTCAGTTGCGGATGCGGAAAAACTTTCGGAAAAATACCGGAATCGTCCGAAAATCAAGTATCTCAGAACGACCCGCAAAAATTCTCAAAAATCAAGAATATTATTCTAAGAATCATGGTGAAATCCATTTTAAGAAATTCATTATAGTTTTTAAATTAAAAATCTGGAATCGGCCGCCAATATCGGTCGACACCAAATCTGGCAGAAATCTGATAAATTTCGAAAATTCCCAAAAAATGAAGTAAGATAGTAAATATTATTCTAAGCAATTTTGTGAAAGCGGTTTCTCAAAATTTGACTCCATTTGTAAATTAAAAATTCAGGAATAAACTAGCGGCACCGATTAATCCCGATTTTAGGGTGTTTATAAAAATAATTCAGAAAAAATCTGAAAAATCATGAAAAATCTAAAATATTGGGAAACAGTGTTTGAAACTAAAATCAGTAAATTTAGACTACCAGAAAGACTAAATCAATGAAATCAAAAAAATACGATCGAAAATTTTAATACGCAGATAAGTACGCATTCCGGAACGGGGTGTTACACTAATCTTGGAAAGTCACATTCTATTGTGGGAAAATGAATGTGGACTTGAGTTTTAACTTTTTGATTTGGACCCACTTCCTGAACAAATTTTGACTCCTGAAACTTTACTTGACTTCAGTCATTTTTCTGAGTCGATTGTAATTCATGCCCTTCCTGATTCCAGATCAATCATCCATCTTTTCATACTCCATTTTGGGACAGAGGTGTTGATAATAGTGACTCCGAAATTAGTTTGAAAATTTAAAAATTAGATGAGGTAAAATTCTTAATAAAAATCACTCATATATACATCATTTTAGTGAGTTATATTAGAGAGGTTTCTGGTGGGTTCCTCCGAACTCCATGCAAATTAAATTGGACCGCATTTCATGGACCAATCAAACCACCACCAAAACCACCATCTTAAGGTAATTTTTTCCTTCCCTTTCTTCTTTTTCATGCATATATGCATTAATTCATACATTGAGGACAATGCATGAGATAGTGTGGTGGAGGGTTCTAACATAACTTAGGTTTTCTTTTTATTAAAAAAATTATTATTAACATTTTCTTTACTTTTAAAAACTTTTTGAAAATAGAAACAATATTTTAACATATTTTTTGTAAGAAATTAAGTCAATTTTAAGGAATAGGAGAATCATAATTAGGATTTCTTATACTTGATCAAAATAAGATTATTTATTTGATTTCTAAGATTAGGAAAAAATTTTGTGAAAGTAATTTAGTCTTGATCTTTACCTTGATGATATATGCATGCTTTATACACTTACACACTTAGGGTTCAAAAACAAAGATTCTTATGCCTTATTTTAAAAAAAAGAAAAAAAAAAAAAAAAAAATATATATATATATATAATCCTCTGATTAAGCTGGGTATTTATGCCTCATAAAGCATAAGTATTCACACCTAAAAGTGGTTCATATAATAAAATCCTTAGTTTTGTGGCCTTGTTTGCTCGAGCCTTAAGTCCTTGGGGTGTCTTCTCACACGGTACCCTAAGACCGTTTGGTTTGGGAGTCGCCGATTAAAGATTCGTTATATGGGCAGATTAGAAAGCCGAATGAACTAAAGGAGAATACCACCAAAAATAAAAAAATAAATAAATAAGACATAAGAGTTAGAGTTAAAGAACCCTTAGTCAAAATTTCACGGTCACGAAGGTGCATATGATTTAGAGTAAAATAATAGACTAGATGAGAAGTACAATTTGACTCCTTATTTGATTGATAACAAATTTTTGAATAGAGACTAAGTTTAGGAATGAAAAATTAGATTTTTCTATAACTTATAGATTACTTAATTCTTACAATAATATTTTAAATATTTTTCTCTTCCAAAATGTGTTTTCAAAATACTAACATTTTTCTCTTTCTTTATGGATTTTGTGGGTACAATCCACTGAAAACCCTCACGAGAAAAAACTCGTCCTTTAGGAGAAACCTAAAGGTTTAACAGCTTGTTGCACATGCTCAGTGCAATCGCGTGACCTGTGAAAGTGGTCCAATAATTTTTGGTTTAGTTTTGGTCTTTTGCTTGATGACGAGCAAAAGATAGGTATGGGGGTGTGATCGGTCACTGATATTGCACATTCATTGTCACATTCTCATATTTATTGTATAATAAATTCTGCTTTTAATCCTAATTATTTTTAAATTTATATGCAGGCCCATTGCTAAAGGAAATGAAAGAGAAACGAGCCCAAAAGCCCATCAAAATTCTGATTTAATTCAAAATTAATTTGAAATCAGAAAATCAAGGCAGATCATGACAAATCAGAGAAGTTGAAAATCAGTTAAAATAAATCTTCACAAATCAATCGGTTAAAGCCTAATATCAAAGACTGTTTCATCAAATCCAGGAGCTGAAACGGAAAATCCAGAACGAGATAAAGGAAAATCTCAAAACTAAGAGTTGTACCCCCCGGGTGTGGCCACCTGGCCACACCCGGGCTATGGAAACGCGGCCAAAGCCGCGAAAAGTTAGAGGAGTTGGGGGAGCGTTTGCTCCCCCTATCTACGTACGCTCCACCCCGTTGGGTTTTGCCTATAAATACAAGATTTTTAGAGCGTACAAAGAACGACCAAGCAGAGTGTAGAATTTAGGCTATTCTGTATTTTGTAACTTAGATTTTAGTTTTCTTTATGTAAATTTTATTTTCTTTATGTAACTGAGAGTAGAGGAGATTTTCATTGAGGAATGAGAACAAGCTTATACTGAGGGTGACACCGGTGTAAGTAATCTTTTCTTTCATTGTTATTTGAATCGAATCGAAGTTTTATTTTCTTTTCTATTCTTGTTTTTGTTTGCTTCCCTCTTCTATGTTTGTGAATCCAAATGACTCGATAGCCTCGAAGTTGTCTTGCCCTTGTAAGTGCCGTTGATGGCTTATGGTGAAGGATATCCATTTCTATGGTAGTGTAGCTTGCCCCTTCATTTCATAGTGTAAATCAGAATGGGGAAGATCCTATTTTTCATACTTCGCTCGCCTTCAAAAAAGGTACATCGTCGATACGGGTCAAAGGTCAGCAGTCGCTAAAGAGGTAAGTAAGTTTTTTTAGGTTTTAGTTTTCTTTCTTTTAATTTTTTTAGATTAGATCACCAACACCATCGACACCCAACTCTTTTATCACTCTTTTCAATTTCTTTGTATATATCTATTTTCTATTTTTTTCACCTTCTCAATCGCCCACTTTCTTATTAACTCAACTGTAACTTATTTTCTTTTCTTTTAAAGAGAAGATCTTTAACCATTGAATGTAATTTGAAAGAGAATTTTGCTAAAAAAGCTTCAATTGCTAGTCCCTCCTTATGAATCACGACCCGCATAGCCACATGCTATAGGCGGTAGTATTGAGTACTTGCACTCTTTATTCTAAGTTCTGAAATTCTGTATTTTTGTGTGCAGGTAAAATCTCAATCACTAGACCTATACGACTCCTAACTGGTTAGACTGTCCACGGGGGTACATTGTAGGAATCTGACCACAAGTTAATTGGCCAGGTAGGGGCAAGATCAGTGGGAGGTATCCGTGCTGGAGAAACGGGCCTAATTATGCCAAACCACTGTTCTTCGAGATTTCGCCTCTCAATCCCCAACCTTTGACACCAATTTGACAAGAGTCAAATTCTTATAACTTTTCCCTTAGGTCAATCTCTTAAATGAGTCTGAGATGTCCCTAGAAGCCAACGTCTAGCAAATTTTATTTAAGCTTAGGTTGTGTGAGTGGGAAGGTGATTTTAGGGCTAAGGAAGGATAATGACTTCCACTCCTTATGTTGTATCGTGTTATACCCTTAAGTTCAATTCATGCAAGTGTGCAATATAGACAAGAATGAACATAAAAAAGCAAGTAAAACACTCAAATATTTGTCCTAAGCTATATGCAATGCAATATGTACTCCGTCAAGATCACAACAACACAAGAACAAAATACAGTATATTGAAATTGAAATCGGCACTTGCCTAGATGCAAATATCTAAACCGTTTTAAAGCATCCAATTTCTGTATTTTAGTTCTTAATTATTGCAGTGTATAGGTAACATAAATAGAACTAGCAGCAGAATATAAAAATATGCAGGAATTTACCCAACCACACAAAAGCAAGTATGGATTTCTACGATGCTAAATTTCTAAAAATTTTGACCTACACACAAAAAACAAAGAAGAAAAAGTTAACAAAAACATAAAATCAGACCGTTCTCATCCCCAGCAACGACGCCAAAATTTGATCGAAGTTGAAACTGTGCACGAAAAGTGTCATTTTGAAAAGTGTGTGCTTTGGCTTCCTCGATACTTTCATTATAACATAAAGGCTACAATGGGTTGAATCCATGAGGACGGGAGGTGATAGAATCTTTCGGGTTCACGTGTGTGTTAAAGTTTCTTCAATGTTTTAAAGAATCAAAAGAAAAGAAAATAAAGAATGAAAAGAGAAGTGTACGGTAGAAATAAAGATAGAAACATTGAAGAAAAGGTATTTGTGATTTTTTTATTTATTTCTAAAATAAAGTAAAAATGAAAGAAAACTCATGGCTATTAACTACTAATTGCTGCACCATATGCTAACCTCTTAGTGATAGTTACCTCACATGTATCCTTGGCCATCACAAGTCCTTGGTTTAAGAGCTTTATAAAGCATGAACCATAAAATCACTCATCATAACTAAACTCAATAAAGCAAGTGCAAGCTATACTTAAACCATCAAAACTAACTAGAGCAAGTATGGAATAAAGTAATGGAAACTTATAAGAGAGTTAGATGTTAAAGTGTTAGAATCCATCATCATGAGCCATCAATGGCTCTTGCAAGAGCAAGGCCAAGTAGAGACTATTAGATTCATGTGGATTATCAAGTAAGGAGTTAGCAAGTTAGTGGTTAGTTGCCATAAGAGAAAAAGCTAAGCATGTAAAGAGTTAGAGAGAAAAAATAATGGAGATAAGGAGAGAATCTTTCATAGAATGTCACCTTTCATTACAAGAGCCCTAACGTTCATCCTATGCATCTCTCTCTTTCCTATTACATGATCTACAAAGAAAAAGAAAAATAAAAGAAAGAAGAAAACTACACTAAAATACACAAAATGGGAGAAACTACCCCTAAAAACTCTCCTTCTAGAAATCTGAAAATCCCACGGTATTTATAGGACAAGGGGGCACCAGGGAGGTGTCGCGGGGCCACACATCAAAGCTCGACATGTGGCCCCACCAAAAGGCCGCGAAAACACGGCTTTTGTCCCATTTCCGTGACCCTTTTGGGGTTGTGCGCATCACGCCAGGGTATGCAGCCTCCTGCTAAACGCCACTCCTTGTACCTCTTGTCAGTTTGTCAAAATTTGCTCCCAGGTTTAGCAGATCCAGCTTTCAAAAGTCAATGGCTATATTTGTAGGCTTTAAATATCACCAAATGAATGGGATTTTGGGCTTCTTCTTCATTTTATGCCATGGACCTAGAAACATACAAGAGTGGTATTATTAAAAGAATTTAATATTGAATAAATGGGAAGATGTGGTATGAAATATGCAATTTTAGAGACTAATCATTCTACTTCACAGGCAATGGAGAGAACACGGGAGTACATCTTCAGCTGTTGAGAAATAAGAAAAATCTGGATGTCCATCTTCAGCCCTTGCTGAAATCTGCTACTCTTCGTCTGTCACCATGTAGGGTGCAAATCTGTTGAGCCTCAAGAATTCGGCAGCATATTCATCCACAGACCGATTCTGCTGTTGTAGCTGGATAAATTGTTTTTTCATTTCCTTCTGAGCCATTATAGGAAAGAATCTCTCGTAAAAACCCTTTAAGAACTGGTCCCACGTGATGGTTTTCTCCAGTGTCACTTCTTCTGCCAACCACTGTATTCTGGCTACATCCTTCAACTGTATCTTAGCCACTTCCGCCTGGTTCTCGTCAGGGACTCAGGCTGCCTTTAAAAGATTTGTCATATCTACCAGCCACTGTTCTGCATCTAGGGGCTTCTCCATACCTAAAAAGATCACTAGTTGTAATCTCCTAAAATCTGACATGTTGGCTGGTCTCTGCTCTCTAGATGCAACCAATAGTCCTTGACGTAGAGCTCTGTCTGCTGTTATTGGCTCTGCATCATCCCTTGAAGTACCCTTATCAGGCTATCATTGTCTTTACTGGATCCATCTTGAGAAGTACCAGGACCATTAGGTGTCCCTCGTCTTTCCATATCTGAGTTGGTTAAAAGGGTAATGGGAAGAAGCTGGAAGGTAAGAGATAGAAGGGTTTCACGATTCAAGAAATGGATCAGAAGAAAGAAATAGATAACATCGCACTTGCGTTTAGAATGTATAGACATGACTCATGCACCCCCAGTTGCAAATTAATCCTCCATTAATTTGCCATCTGGACTTACTAAATGAGCGAGAACGTAGGCTCTGATACCACCCTGTAACGCCCTGATCCCATGGGTACGGAGACGTTATTGTGATGCATATACGCAGGTCAGAAATACCCTCATTATATACGCTAAGCATCAGTACAGGAAAGAATCAGAATACGAAATCACATAGGTAATATACAATCCAGCACAACAGTACAAGTACATAGTTATCACAGAGTGTGATCTAATATTATAGTAATATTACATCACTCGGAAATCTAAAAGAAAACTTACAATATGAACACTATAAAAGTTGGTCACGAACTACAAGACGGTGCCATGAGCCAACCAGGGGGAGACAAAAGAGGGGACTGGAGCCATAGCTAGTCTACCTGCTCCGCAAAGTAAGCTTAGTCCACAGCAGAAGGATCTACGTCTGTCCAAGCTCCTAGATCTAGAAATAAAGGTCCAGGGGAGTCAGAAAGCTGGCTAACGAGTGGTAAGATAAGTGCCAAGTGGCATGCAAGGACAAGCACACGTGTATCGAAAAATTCAAATCATAAGCATGTACTGAAAATCATGTCATGAGCACATGCATACAGGAATAGGTAAGGACGCAGTAAGTAAAGCAGATAAGGCAACGCTACTTATCTCCTAAACTCATAAAACTGATAAAATTGATAAAATTGAATAAAATTGAATATGAATCAAAATCAATCATACAAGCTTAGGTCACGGCTCCATAAAACTAGTACGTCGAAGGAATAATCCAAACAAAGAAACCCTCATCTATATACCTCTATCTCATGCCACCGTAATCCGATCGTATACGAGTTGCAAAACAACACAACAAGTTATATATTAACATCTTATTATAATTGGGGTAGTCTAAGTTATAGGTTTTAGTATGTGTCCCATTCTATATACTTTCACTTACAACTTATAGAGCCAGTTATTTCAAAATTGATGGAGTTCGACGAACTATATTTAGAATGGGTCCCATATTTGCCCGGGACAACGACCATGGAGTATCTGGTGCTGAGCCGAAATGTACTGTTAGATACCGAAACTTATTGTACGCCCAAATTGGAGTAGGGTATCGTAGATCCTATAAAAATAGGCTTAGGGCTTGTGCAAACCTGACAAAAATAAAAAGGAGTAGGGGTGTCAGTACACCCCACAGAATCCCTAGTGGAGCCAAGTGATCCCTCAAGTATGTGGCCACACGTGACATGATATGACCACCATAAACATGAAACTATTCGAGACCCATCAGTTTCTCCCAAACCCGGTGCAAGTTGTCTTATTAATAATTTATTTTGTAACTATCATTTTACGGGAATAGCAGGAGAAGGACAGGCTCAGGAATTCAGGAGTACATGTATAACAGGAATACATGTCACTTTATATAATACAGAATAACAGGTACACGATTCTCGTAAATGTGATAATCACAGGTCAGGTATTAACATGACAGGTGGAAGGTCACTTTATATAATACAGGATAACAGGTATAGGATTCTCGTAAATGAGATAATCACAGGTCAGGTATTAACATGATGTTTTCCATTATATTTGCAAAGGGAAAAACTTACAATAAAAAGAGTTTGAGGAGCTAAATTACAAGTATTCTTAAAAAGATTACAAGTAGATCTCCTCAGAGATTCTGGAGAAGTGCGCCGATAGGAGTCTGGTCAGCGCGCGACCACTTTGTCCCTTTGACGATGCGAGCGATGAGATTCCCTTCTCGCCTGGTTCGGGGAATCAGAGAATAGAAGGTTGGTAGAACCCTCTGGCTGCTTCTCAAAATCGCCTTCAATTAGGAATTCCTTCTCGCCTGGTTCCGGAGATTCCTTGAGAAGAAGGACGATGTTAGGGTATCAACACCCTGGATAGAGAAAGCAGTTCTCTAAAAGATCTCTGAATTCGAGAGCGCGCGGTGCGTTGTGAAGAAGCCTCTGCTTGTGGAGTCCTCTTGTGCGTATGTCTTAGAAAAAGGCCTTTGGAACCGGTCCTCTCCCCTTGTGCCCCTGGTGAGCTATTTATAGGGAGAGCAAAGGGTATAACCGTCCCTTGGAGATATGGAAACAGATTGAATCGAATCTATTTAAATCTGGAAAGTAGCCTTGCTGCGAGGCTAGGATCAGCTTCTGCGAAGCTAGAATTGGCAGGTCGGTTGATCTTCTTGATCTGTTTTGATCCTTTCCATATTGTTGGAGGATTTCCCCTGATCTTCTTACTTTTTTTAGAAGAGTCAAGAGATTGTGGCAATCAACTGCCAAATTTGATCTCTGATTTGATCTTAATTAGATTTGATCTGATTGGATCCGATCTCATCCGGAGATTTGATTGGTCAAAGGTTGACCATAGCAGACCAATAGCGGAGCTGTCCGCATTGAGCTCGTAGCGAAGCTAGAGGCAGCTTCTGGCGAAGTCCGAAAGAAACCCTTTGGCGGAGCTGGAAGTCCTCTGTGGCGAAGTTGTAAGTTAGCTTCCTGGCGAGGCTTTGAATGGCTTCAAGGCGAAGTTGGGTGATATTAGCCTCTCAAGCGGGGCTATCCCTTTGGGCTCATGCGATGCTAAGTGCTAGCACCTTAGACCTGCTGAGGTCTGTTTAGAAACAATCCGGGTTCACTGTCTGCTTGCTGGATCAGTGGAGTCCAAGTTACTTCCCTGTCCCTCGGAGATGGGTGAAAACTGGTCTTCAGCTCGTCTGTCGCTTGTCTTTTGTAAATGTCAACAAGTTTAGACATTGTTCGGACCAATAAGAATCTTGTCTTTTTTAAGTGTCAACAAGACCCCCTTCAAAGTTTTCGAAAGTCTGCAATAGCTCAGACTTCGAAACACTTTGAACTGCTTTGATCGGTGGAGAATGAACGTCGCCATAATGGTTGAGTTCAGTTTCGCTTTAAATCCTGCTTTGGGATGTAGATTCGCCAAGGAATCATATAGACTCGCGTCTGGGTAGCTTCGCGACTAGATAGGTTCGCTCTGGAACATCTGTTATCTTCCCAAGGCCAACTGCTGTGGGCCAATTACGAGGAGGATTACTCCTTTCTTCGTGCTGATCGAAGGAGATATTCTCCGATTTGCACGTTTCCGAGGGAGGATATTTCCTTTTTTCAAGGCGCCATGAGTGCCTTTATGAGGGAGACGTTTCTTCCTTTGCACGGTTCCAAGGGAAACCGTCCCTTTTCTCAAGGCTCAGTAAATACCTTAAATGTGCTCGTACTTCCACGCTTGAGGCGGCAGTGCTCAGGCCATGGGGCCTATAAATAGGACACTTCAGGTCCTCTGAAGAGAAGTGATCTGCTCTTCTTCTCTTCTCTTGGTTGAGAGAGATACTCAGATCTCTAAATTAGTGGGAATGCCCAATCTGGTCATTATCCGATCAAGGACCGGTAAGTCTTGATCATTCAACGACTTCACCGATTTTAGGGAATTCATCTCCCTTAATTTAGATTTAGCAGCTGCTTCAGGGACTAGTTTCCCTTACTCTCCATCTTGCAATTGACTGGTCTGTAGAGAAGGATTTTGACATAGCTTCCCCAACGAAGCTATCATTCTGACTTGATCACAGAAAGATCACTGCATGTTTAGTCCGCTGCACAGGCAGAACTTGGGACTTGGTATCTTCAAGGTTGAGCCAGTCTTGCCATATAGGTGAAGCTAAGACTGTGTCCCACAGGATCAGTCTGGCTTAGCCATATAGGCGAGGCTAGGACTTGGCATTTGCTGAGCTAGCCCATCACTGCTGTGCGAGCGAGGCTTATCCTCTGCTTTAACTGAAATCGGATTGCTTTGCCCCAGAGAATTCGGTTTTAGCGCTTTTGCAGTGTCTTCTGTGTTTAACTGCTAACTTGCTCCAATTTTGCATTGCAGTGAGCTATGTTCGCCGATCTCGTATCTTGATGAAAGAGACCGAAAAGTTGCCTTATGCTTCCCCGGTTGAAGCTTTACTTTTAAGCAGGAGGAACAATTTGGGGTAGCTGATGTGTGTCCCAGAGGCTGTTGGCAGCCTCTTATCCGAGATGATTCGTTCTGAGGTGAGGCTAGTAGCCGCTTATCCGAGATGATCCACTTCGGGAAGGCGGATGTCACACCTGTGAGATCACTGACATCACTGCCAATTCCCATTATAGGTAATCTATCGTGTTGGCGGTGATAAGTTCATTGCCAATTTTCATCAAAGGTGATCCAGCTTCCTGGTGGCAAAATCTGCCATTATGTAGAAGATTATGGCCCCGCCCTTTGTGGCACAACTGGTTACGGCCTTGTGCAGGAGGAAGGCCTTTCGTGTCCAGTTGGTCTGGCTTGAAAGCAGATAAAGCCACTTGTATGCCTCTTGCGCAAATGATCTTGCTGAGCAACTGAATCTGTTGTATAAAATACAACTTTGATGTAGTATCAATGTACTTTTGCTCTTGAATCAATGAAAGTCCTTTTTCTGCTCATCTGATTTTTGCCTGTCTTTATTGAGAATTTGGCCATAGCGGGGCTAAACTTTGTGCAGAGTTAAGGACAGGGTCCTTTTTGAATGAGCTTCGCATGATGCTGGCATATCGGCGAACTGTGCCTTTAGCGGGCTAAGGCAACCCTTTTGACGAAGCTCTTGATGAACTTGTGCGAAGTCCGCACTTTGACTCATTGGCGAGGTTAAGCCTTAGTGGCTGAAGCAGCGCTTCTCGGGAAGGCGCTTTAGGCGGCGTTTCAAATTAATTTGAAACGACAGTATGTACTCTTTTCGAGGCGTCGTTTCAGGCGCTCATTGGCCTATAAAAGTCCGATCGGACTGTAGAGAGGACAGATCTCTTCACTTGAAATTTTTAGAGACCTTTTGACTCTTCTTCTTCCTCTTTCCTTTCCATTTAAAAAAGTTTGAAAGCTTCCGCAGCTCTTCAATGGCGCTGAGGATAGGATTGAAAAGGCCAAGGAGATGATCAGGAAGGGGAACCTTCTCTTGTCCAAGGCTGAACCGGTGCGTCTTGAAGAAGCCGCACGGCTTGAGCAGCTCAGGGCTCAAAACGACGAACTCTCGCAGCAGAGATTATCGCAGAGGGCAACTTTGGCGGAGGTCGAAGCTCGTTTGGCCCAGGCAACAGATTTTAATGAGGCCGAGCTGAGGTCGCAGGCGCTTGCCTAGGCCGCTGATGACAGGAGGATGAGGCTGGCTTCTCTTGGAGAGCGGATTAGATCTTATAATGTAAATCTATAGATCGTTGCATGTGTGTACCTCTATGTATCCCATCCTTTTGGAATCAATGAAAATTTCTCTTTCTTTTGTTTTGACTTTTCCAAGTTGTATTACGGCCGCTTGAGAACATAGTCTTTGCTGGATTGGATGATGAGACTTGGTTATCTGCCAGTTCAGAGGTCGCAATGACATGACCGATTGAGAACTCACCAGTCTCACGGTAGGTGATACTTGTCTTTTGTAAATGTCAATAAGTATCGAGACCTGTCTTTTGTAAATGTCAACAGGGCTCGGGGTTGAAACTTAGCTGTCTGTTGGTTCAGTGGTCGCAATGACATAACCGATTAAGACGTCACCAAGCTCAGGATTGGTGATACTTGTCTTTTGTAGATGTCAACAAGTATCGAGACCTGTCTTTTGTAAATGTCAACAGGGCTCGGGGTTGAGACTTGTCTTTTGTAAATGTCAACAAGCTCGAAATTGAGACTTGGCTGTCTGCTGGTTCAGAGGTCGCAATGACATAACCGATTGAGACGCCACCAAGCTCAAGGTTGGTGATACTTATCTTTTGTAAATGTCAATAAGTATCGAGACCTGTCTTTTGTAAATGTCAACAGGGCTCGGGGTTGAGACTTGTCTTTTGTAAATGTCAACAAGCTCAAAATTGAGACTCGGCTGTCTTCTGGTTCAGAGTCGCAATGACATAACCGATTGAGACGCCACCAAGCTCAGGATTGGTGATACTTGTCTTTTGTAAATGTCAACAAGTATCAGGGTTGAGACTTGTCTTTTGTAAATGTCAACAAGCTCAAAATTGAGGCTCGGCTGTCTGCTGGTTCAGAGGTCGCAATGACATAACCGATTGAGATGCCACCAAGCTCAAGGTTGGTGATACTTATCTTTTGTAAATGTCAATAAGTATCGAGACCTGTCTTTTGTAAATGTCAACAGGGCTCGGGGTTGAGACTTGTCTTTTGTAAATGTCAACAAGCTCAAAATTGAGACTCGGCTGTCTGCTGGTTCAGAGGTCGCAATGACATAACCGATTGAGATGCCACCAAGCCCAAAGTTGTAATGGAATTTGGGAAAAGGTCTCGTTTTCACGAGGAGAAACGAGGGAATCACTGTCATAGGTTTAATGTTAACGTAACAGCGAAATTTATATATGGTCTTACGATTCTATGGATGAGAATTGGTAAGTGATTTTGGAGGTCTCGTTCTCACAGGGAGAAACGAGGGAATCACTGTCATAGGTTTAATGTTAACGTAACAGTGAAATGTATATGTGGTCTTACCATTCTATGGATGAGAATTGGTAAGTGATTTTGGAGAGGGAATCAAATGGGAACAGGTCCCTTAGGATTTTTAGCAAATCCTCAGCTGTCAACGGGTTTGATATGCCTTTACCAACTACCGTTTGAATTGGGCTAGCCATGCTATTCCCCTCAGCATGATGAGTTGTCGAGGGCTTATGTTGGGCTTAAAGGCCAACATTTTCCTCTATCCTTAATCGTTAAGGATGTTGGATCGTTTGGTTAACGTATGTGTAACCTTGACTCTCCTTTAAGACAACCAGTGTATGGCCAGATTCCTACTGGTTTATGGTTGTGTGATCTCGCTTGGAGGAAGAGAAAGGCTCTCTTTGTGTGTACTTTGGACACGAAGATCTTGATCAGAGGTGTAGTGTTAATTTGATCATGAGAAGGATCCTTAATCAAGGATAATACTTCTTTAAGAACTTGCCATTGATCGGCATCATGAGTAGGTCGCCATCTGAAGTCATAAGGCGGTATGCTCCGTTTGAATAGACTGTTTCTATTATGAACGGTCCTTCCCATTTAGGCTGAAATTTGCCTTTGGTCTTGTGCGTCATAATCATCGGCCGTCTGACGGCTAAAACCAAGTCTCCTTTCTGGAAGACTCTTTGTCTGACCTTCTTTTTGAAGGCTTTTGAGATTCGAGCTTGATACAACTCGATATGCTGCTGAGCTTGTAGTCGTTTCTCATCTAGGGCTTCGAGCTCTTGAAGACGCAATCGATCATTGTCTTCTAATGTGACCTTGGCCATTAGAGTGACTCGTAATGACGGCATCTGAATTTCCAAAGGTATAACTGCTTCACACCCGTACACCAGGGAAAAAGGCGTATTGCCTGTCGGTGTCCGAACCGTGGTTCGGTAGGCCCAAAGAAATTCACCAAGCTTGTTGTCCCAATCTCGCTTATTCGAGGAGACGAACTTCTTGAGTAGCTTGATAATCGTTTTGTTGAATGCCTCCGCCAAACCGTTAGCGGCAGGATTATAGGCGGTTGAAGCCACATTCTGAATTCGGTATTTATCGCAGAACCGATAGAATCTTGGCTTATGAATTGGGGACCGTTGTCGTGGATGATCCGCCTAGGGACACCAAATCGATGGATGACATGGTGCTTGATGAAATTAACCACATTAGAGGTTTTGACTTCAGCCAATGGTATAGCCTCCGCCCATTTTGAAAAGTAGTCGGTTATTGCAAGGATAAACCGGTGACCTCTTGTCGAAGAGGGGCTAATTGGCCCTACGACATCTACTCCCCATGCTTCAAATGGCCATGAAGCAACAGTCGGGTGGAGCAGCTCCGAAGGCTGGTGTATGAAGTCCGCATGAATCTGACATGCTTTACACCTTCGTGCGTATTGGATGGCATCGGCTATCATGGTTGGCCAATAATATCCCAGCCTATGCAACCTGTCTTTAAGTTTAGGACCTGGCTGATGAGCTCCACAAGTGCCGTCGTGCGCTTCTTGGAGCGCTTCCTGTGCCTCTAAATGAGAAAGCCAACGGAGGAGAACACCGTCATATGAACGACGGTAAAGGGTCCTCAGAGTAGGATCGTAGTAGAAACGGAGAGATCTTCGTCTGATAGATGCCGCTTCTTTAGGATCGTCTGGCAACAGACCGTGCAAAGCATAGTGAATGAGAGAAAAACGCCAATCTCTCGGCTCAAAATCCGTGGAGACATTATAGACTTCTCGGGTTCTTAACATATGCTTAGAGCATACAAGATGTCGAGTTGCGACTGTGAGGTGATACTCGGTGTCGGCTGGTAAGGCTAGTGTTGTTGCTAATGCAGCAAGGGCGTCTGCCTTGGTATTTTGAGATCGAGACACATGCCCGATATAGAAGCCTTCAAATAGGTTGGCCAATTCGTCGGCCGTGTGATAATAAGGCACCAAGTCTTCGTGGCAGACCTCATATTCGCCCTTAACCTGATTGATGATCAGCTTTGAATCGCCGTAGGCTTCAAGGTAGCGTACCCCCATTCCATGAGAGAGCTGAAGACCAATGAGCAGAGCATTATATTCTGCTACATTGTTGGAGCATGATTCTGTCAGAGAAAATGCTCGGGGCAGGACATGATTCTGTGGGGAGATAAACACAACCCCCACTCCGGCAATAATCTTGCCTTTAGGGCCCATTCGCGATGCTCCATCAAAGAACATCTGCCACACTTCCTCCTCTGAGGTTACATTGGAGTCGAAGACTTCATCTGGAATATCCTCGTGAAGTTTCGAATGTTCCGGAACTGGATGAGCAGCCAAGAACTCTGCAAGGGCCTGACCTTTAACCGCTTTCTGAGGGGTAAAGATCATGTCGTATTGAGACAGAAGGAGTGCCCATTTAGCCAATCTTGAATTCAGTGATCCTGGCTTTGTCATGAGAAGACGCAATGGGTTTACTCTGGAGATGACATGTATGGTCTGGCTGACCAAATAATGTCGTGTCTTCTGAACAGCGAAGACGAGAGCTAAACACTCTTTCTCGATAGGGTTGTAGCGAGATTCCGCTCCTATGAGAGTTCTGCTCAGATAATAAATGGCCTGCTCGTGGCCATTGTCGTCCTTTTGAGCGAGGAGGGCACCGAGGGAGTAGTCCAGAGCTTTTACATAAAGCAAGAATGGTTTCCCTGATATAGGGGCCACCAGGACTGGAGGTTTTGTGAGGTACCTCTTGATGTCTTCATACGCTTCCTGGCAAGCCTGATCCCATACAAAGGAAGCACCCTTTTTCATGAGTCGGGTGAACGGCTGACAGCGGCCTGAGAGATTTGCGATGAATCTTCTGATATAAGCCGGCCTGCCTTGCAAGCCTCTGAGCTCTTTGAGATTCCTCGGTGGATGCATGCTCTGAATGGCTTTGACCTTGTCTGGGTCAAGATGAATTCCTTTTGATGTGATAATGAATCCAAGGAATTTGCCACTCGAAACTCCCAAGAAGGATTTTATCGGATTCATTTTCAGTTGATGAGCCCACATTATGTCGAACATTGTTCTCAAATCGCGGAGATGTTCACCCTTGCTGCGGCTTTTGACAGCAATGTCATCGACATAGCATTCCACCGTTTTTCGGAGATGGTCGCGGAAGATTGTACTCATTGCTCGCTGATAGGTTGCTCCGGCGTTCTTTAGTCCGAAGGGCATTACAGTATAGCAGTATACCCCCAAGGGTGTTCGGAATGAGGTATGCTTTTCATCGTCGGGATACATCTTAATTTGGTTGTACCCTGAAAAGCCGTCCATGAAAGACATCCTTTCGAATCCACATGTGTTGTCAATCATGACATCGGTGATGGGGAGTGGGAATTCATCTTTAGGACAGGCCGTGTTGAGATTACGATAGTCGATGCAGATCCGTATTTTCCCGTTCTTCTTGAGGACGGGGACGATGTTAGCTACCCAATCTGGATGTTGTTCCTCCCGGATGAAGCCACATGCAATGAGCTTGTGAACTTCGGCTTCAATAGCTTCCATGATGTTCGGGCGAAACCGATGTTGTTGCTGCTTGACTGGCTTAACGTCAGGCTTGATATTCAGACGGTGCATGGCGACTTGCGGATCAAGTCCGGGCATGTCTTCGTAGCTCCATGCGAAGACGTCTATATACTCTCTTATGAGCATTATCAATTCTTCCTTTTCTATAAGTGATAGGCTTTCACTTATAAAGATGGGCTTGGGGTAGTCTTGACTTCCCAGGTTGACCTGCATCACATTGTCTTAGTAGGTGGCTCGCGCAGTTCGAATCGCTTTTCCCATTGGAGGTCTAATTGCTGGGTCCATGGTTCCTCATCAGTGGCTTCTGCGGGCTCCAATTGACTGCTTGAGGTCATATTGACGGTGAGGTTTTCGAACATCATTCCCACACTGACGTCTGAGTCCCACTCGGAGGATGAGGCTGAATGTGATGGAATTGGTTCGTCGTCTTTGAATTGAACCGTTGCCGATGATGTGGGTGTAACATATCCCAATCCCCTGCGTGTACTATCATAGTAATTTGCAGGCTTCCCTTTAGGCACAAAGTTACGCATCAAACTGCGCCTTCCTTTTCCAAAATTCAGGCCTTCTCCATGCTTTAGGTCGTATCCCATTTGCTTCATAATATGGCGCGCCGGCCGCGCGTAATGGAAGAACTGTGGAGCGTCTGAGTCTGAACTTGAATCTGTGGTTATGGATCCCCGTGGTTGGGTTCTACCGAAGATTATCGGTAACTGACCTTCTTTAGATGGCGGGATCACAAAAACGGCTCCCTCTGCGGATTCCATGGGCTTACTGGACGCACTTGGCTTGTGTAAAGGCATGTGCAGAGAGCTATCCGTAATGGACTCAAATAGCCCAACACTCGCAGGATAATCAAAAGAAATATTATCATTAATTACCCATTCACCTTCATCCTCTGAAGGAGTATTACATAGGGGATTATTGAGACATGCTATAATTGGTTCGCCAATCAGAATGGCCGGCATGCCTGCTTCGGATTCTGAATCCGCCTCATTGCCGCTTTCATCATCGTCCGGCAACGGTTCTTTGAGTGCTCCACCGGCCTCTTGATACAGGAGAGCGTCAGTGAAGTAGTTTTCCACCCCTTTGAATGGTTATTTTTCAGCAAAGATAGTTCGTATTGTTGCGTCATCTTCAACATATTTGAAGCATTGGTGCAGGGTGGAGGGAACGATCCAGTTGGCATGGATCCATGGTCGTCCTAGCAGGAGGTTATATGACGTGTCAGCGTCAATGACATAACAGGTCACTTCTGACTTCAGGCTCCCGATTTTGCAACGGAGTCAGATTTTCCCCAGTGGGTGACTGCTCCCGGCATTGAAACCGTATATTGTAGTGGACAGCGGTATTCCGAGGAAGTAGAGAAGCCTTTTGGGGATGATGCTGAGTGCGGACCCCGGGTCGACTTGTATTCTTTCAATGCACGTTGAACCGATATATCCGGTGTAGTACAGAGGTCGATCGTGCTTGTTGTCTTTGAGAAGCATATCTTCCGCTAAATAGCGGGCACCTTTGATTGTGTATGATGACATTCGGGGCAAGGAGACTGAACGTCGTCGTTAGGGATCTCAGGGATGCATGTCAGAAAGGATTCTGAATTGGCTAGTGCATCCCTGAGTGCTTCTCTTGTCTCTTTTGAGAGGCGAAGGAGCTCGTGTACAGTGATACGAGCTGGGATATTGGCCAGCTGAGCCAATATGTCAAACCGAAAGGGCGTATCAAACCCTTGGCCTGGTGGTTTCTTCAATACGTGGTCGAATCGCACCTCCTTAGGCCTCTCTTTTCCCTTGGTTGGGATTGGAGTGGATGCTGACATTGGTACCGACGTCGTTTGCCGTTGTATCTCGTCAGTAGCCTTTTCATACTGCCTCAAGTATAATTTTCCGGATCGGGTGCCCGTCTGTTGAGGTGTATCGCTTGCGCCGCGCAAGCGTGCTTTTCTCCTTCTGAATCGCTGAGGGAAGTTGACATAAGATTGTCGTCGTCCGGCAGGATGGAGATGACATTGCAAGATTTGCCCTTTAAGTTGGGCTCCTTCGAATCCCACTGTACGTCTTGGACAAGGTCTGGGTGTATCCACATGACTTCCTCTGTCTGCAATGTTAAGGGAACAAACCCTTATTGTTTTGAGTCATGGCTGAAGGATGCTCGACTTCCAACCGTGGCGCAGGGACTGAATAAGTCCCGTCAGGAACTGTGACCTTTTGGGTGCTGCCGAACTCAAGAGTCACCATATTGGCAGTGACTTTCTTCTGTTCTGTCTTCAATGTCAGAACCCCAGCGTCGACCAAGGCTTGAATTCTATCTTTGAGGACATAGCACTTGTCGGTAGGATGGTGAACCATCATGTGGTAGAGGCAGTATTTGGGGTCGTTGGTGTGCCCTATCTCATAGGGACGCCGAGCATCTGGCAGTTTCATTTTGTTCTCTTTGTGGAGCAGATGGAATATCGTGACTACCTGATCGTCTTTGAAGGAGTACTGCTTTGGAGGGAACTTAGGCTCCTGATTGTTGAAGCCGCTCTTCTTGGCCTTCGACTAAACATCTCTGGATAACTCTACAGATATAGTCTCTTTGCCTTTAGCTTGAGAGGATTGCGGTAGGTCGCTATGCCCTTTGTTGTTCATCCCCCACTTGCCTCTAGGGGCGGATGGTTCGAACTTTTTAGCCGACTTCTCGGCTATCTCTGCTTGTTCGACCAATTCTTTCCAGGTGTGGGATTTGACAGCCCCCATGCGAACTTCCACTTGGTCTAAGAAGTTGTGTCTGCATGTCTGTAAGAGCATGGGTAATGGCATCCCTGCTGGGCACATCAAGGATAAATTTCTGAACCGTTCAATGTAGTCACGGACAGATTCGCCCCTCTTCTGTATGGTGGAGAGGAGTTTGTCCATGGTCACTTCGGTATCGTCCTCATAGAAACGAGAGAGGAACCGAGTTTTCAGGTCGATCCAGGAATTGACAGAGCCCGAAGGGAGACTTCGGAACCAGTCGAATGCCACCCCCTTTAGGGTGCCAATTAACAGCCTAGCCATGATGGCGTCGTTGCCTATAACATTACCGGTCTGAGACCGAAAATAGTAGATGTGCTGACTTGGCGAGCTCTTTCCGTCATAGGTATGCAACGTTGGTGGTTTGAACTTCGGTGGATATGGCACCGAATCCCACTCCAGCGGATAAGGACGGACTGCCCCTACCTTCTTTAATTCATCCCTCTGAGCTAGGGATGCGATTTGAGCTTGGAGGCCTTTAAGGACTTCGGCGTCTAAGGAAGAACCCTCCTTAGATTTCTCCGTCTTTGGCTGCTCATTGCTGAAATATTCCTCCTCGTCGTGATTGCTCCCGGCATCATTGTCATTCCGATTGCTGAGGAGTCGAGCAAGCATCTGTTGAATATTGTTCAGGGCCTCTTGCTGGGTTTTGAAAGTTTGCTCCTGAGCTTCCAGGCGCCGACGAAGGTCGCGTTAGTGCTATCAGCCATGTTGACTGATGCTCTGTCTATTCGTACCGAGCTGACTGTCGCCAAGAGGCGTACCTACTATCTTCGTCTTCTTCATCCGATGGCTGGAGTGATCTCCTGGGCTCTGAGAGGCTAGGGCCGTCGAGGAAGAAGGCTGCTCGTAACTGTAGGGTATCGCCACCCTGGATCTGGTGTTTCAGAAAACACCTTCTTCATGCACCAAGACTTCGCCTAAGCCTGGGCTATAGTCTGGGTCTAAGGAGCTGTAGGGGGTGTCGTCAGATGTTTGTCTTCCCATGCGCAGCTCTCGTCCCCTTCCGGTCATGTTGATTGATGCGAAGGGTAGGCCTCGTGAGATGCTCCTTTTGCGATGCCTCATCGGGGCTTGTACCGTCAGTCGATCAAAAACTGATCGTCGGCCTGGAGGAGTGGCGGGAATTGGTCCCAGCCGGCAATGGATCGAGTGGAGTGTCACCAACCGACATCCCACTTGTTGACAACAGGAGGAAGAAGTTTGTTTATTTGTCAACAACTCTCGAAAATCAGGCCCGCTTGGGCCCAAACAATCCAGTGCAGAGGTTCTCTTGAATTGTGTACAGGACACTGTCCTACTCCTTTTATCCCCGCCGAAGGGATTAGCACTGAATAGTGCTTCAGTTCTAGCTTCGCCATAAAGCGCGAGCTCAGCGCCTGACGAACTGGAGAGCAGAGCACGCTGTGGTGTCTTATCGGCTATGCTGCTGTGAAGGCAATTAGCCTTAGATGGTACTTTGGCTCCAGCTTCGCGGTCGTGAACCCTGCGCGTACGCTGTTAGGGTATCAACACCCTAGATAGAGAAAGCAGTTCTCTAAAAGATCTCTGAATTCGAGAGCGCACGGTTCGTTGTGAAGAAGCCTCTGCTTGTGGAGTCCTCTTGTGCATATGTCTCAGAAAAAGGCCTCTGGAACCGGTCCTCTCCCCTTGTGCTCCTGGTGGGCTATTTATAGGGAGAGCAAAGGGTATAACCGTCCCTTGGAGATATGAAAACAGATTGAATCGAATCTATTTAAATCTGGAAAGTAGCCTTGCTGCGAGGCTAGGATCAGCTTCTGCGAAGCTAGAATTGGCAGGTCGGTTGATCTTCTTGATCTGTTTTGATCCTTTCCATATTGTTGGAGGATTTCCCCTGATCTTCTTACTCGTTTTAGAAGAGTCAAGAGATTGTGGCAATCAACTGCCAAATTTGATCTCTGATTTGATCTTAATTAGATTTGATCTGATTGGATCCGATTTCATCCGGAGATTTGATTGGTCAAAGGTTGACCATAGCAGACCAATAGCGGAGCTGTCCGCATTGAGCTCGTAGCGGAGCTAGAGGCAGCTTCTGGAGAAGTCCGAAAGAAACCCTTTGGCGGAGCTGGAAGTCCTTTGTGGCGAAGTTGTAAGTTAGCTTCCTGGCGAGGCTTTGAATGGCTTCAAGGTGAAGTTGGGTGACATTAGCCTCTCAAGCGGGGCTATCCCTTTGGGCTCATGCGATGCTAAGTGCTAGCACCTTAGACCTGCTGAGGTCTATTTAGAAACAATCCGGGTTCACTGTCTGCTTGCTGGATCAGTGGAGTCCAAGTTGCTTCCCTGTCCCTCGGAGATGGGTGAAAACTGGTCTTCAGCTCGTCTGTCGCTTGTCTTTTGTAAATGTCAACAAGTTTAGACATTGTTCGGACCAATAAGAATCTTGTCTTTTTTAAGTGTCAACACATGACAGGTGGCAGGTGATAAGTGATATCATTACAGGGAGCAGGTGATAACTAGTAACACATCAGATGTCAAGTGATACAAGCAGGTGTCAGGTAATAGCCTGTAGATGTCAGTTAATAGTACAACGAGTGTTAGTACATCAAGAGAAAACATGTCAAGTGATAGCGTAACAGCCAAGCATAAACAAGCAGAGCTGAGCAAGCTGGAGGCACGAACCGCGAACAGTGTTTACTCACTAATGCGCTTGGCAGAGTTACTGGGACAACTCGGCTTAAAATGCAAGTCTAAAATCTGGCAGTATTCCACCCAGGCGAATCTAGTGAATAAAGCGTTGGGAGCTAAACATGCCTATCAGGCGATACTAAAAACGGAACTAGCTGTTAATAAACCTCAGATAGGTTAAGCCTGGAGGCTGAGTATGTACCTGTAGGAGATGTTAATACCAACAACACAGATGCATATTTGACTAGCAAGAAAGAGAATCGACAAGCGAGAAAGCAAGCAAGCAATCCAAGTAAAGCTAAGCAGGCTGGAGTGAAGCTAATGTACAACGCTAAATGCTATCACGCTTGACGTAGTTATCACTCACAACATAGCTAAACATGCATGTCGCAGCATGCGTATGAAATACTAGACTACTGCTCACGGTGAAGCCAGACTCACAGAATAACTACGCTCGAACAGAGTTCAATAAAGTACTGATGTTAGGTCTGCCTACCAGGTGTAGTATATAAAAAGTGTAGAGGACTTTAATAAACCTCAGAGTGGTTAAGCCCAGAGGCTGAGCAGCACAGGGATGTAACTAAACTGTGCCTAAATAGGTTACGCAATTAATCTCGGCTTGTGGTCACACGGTGTAGTTAGTAAAACCTAAAGAGTTCAAGCAAAGCGGAAACATAATAAGCCGCGCCTGACGAGGCTACGCAATTAAGCTCATCTCGCAGACACACGGCTTAACTTTATCTCTGGTGAAGCTAGAACTCAGAGAGTTTAAACCCAAAGGCTATTAGTATCTGCAGAAAAAGTTAGTATCACGCAGGCATAAATATAGTGTCATCTTCACTATTACAAGCATTACAGTACATCGATCCAGTACAAGCTACGACATGTCCACGGATTACAACTCACACGAATCCATGAAAATACAAATATAAGTACAATACACCTATCGAAGCGGGATAACCAAATCAGGACAAGGACACTCGCCTAAATACAAACACGATGAAAATACCAGGAACTCTGCAAAGCTATGCGCACAAACTCCGTAGCGGGAAAACACCAAAGTTAGAAGCGAACGGGGGCTTGGCTCTTTGGTGATCGCCAGCCCTAGGGAGGTGCGCCACCACTTGAGGAGGCCAAGTGGGGTGGCTGGCCTCAAGGAGGAGGAGGGAGAGGAGAATGAAGGGTGATGGTGTTGGTGGTGGTGGAGATAATAGAGTTGGATTTTTGTAATACCCCGTTTCCAGAATACGTACTTAGTTGCGTATTCAGCTTTTCGATCGTATTTTTCGATTTACTTCCCGTATTTGACCGATTTTAATTTCAAATATTATTTTCTAAAATATTAGATTTTATGAGAATTTCTGGAATTTTCTAGAATTTAAATGAATTTCTTCAAACCGGTGTCGACCAGTGCCGCTGATCGATTCCCGAATTTTTTATTTTCCAAACAGTTAGGAATTTCTAGAAAGTCCTTTAGACTTTATTTCTTAGAATCATATTCCCTACTTAAATACTTTTTCTGAGAATTTTATGAATTTATGAAAACTCCAACGGAGTCGGTAGTTAACTGATTCCGAGATTTTTAGTTTTAAAACTATAAAGTATTTCTTAAAAAGGATTTCACTATTAGTCTTCATATATTATTATTGATTTTTGGTGAAATTTACGAGTCGTTCCGAGATACTTAAATTTCGGACGATTTCGGTATTTTCCGAAATGTTTTCCCGCATTCTTGACTTGAACTAGGAATCCGTGTTTCGATATTTTCATTTTCCAAGACCAAGAAAATATCTCATTTATCAATCCTTTTCCTTTTTCCTTTTCCCTATTTTCTTTTCCTTCCTTCACAACCACAAGAATTCCATTTTTCCAAATTTCCATTTTCTTCCAAAATTCCATCTCCACACATTCTCACCAACCCCCCTCATTTAATACATCTCTCTCTCTCTCTCTCTCTTTCTCATGGCCGGCCACCATTGGCCAAGGGAGACACCTCACCCCTTTTTTTTACACAAAAACCCTCTCAATTTCTCTAATTACACCCCCTTTACAAAAATCAAATCCTATATAAACTTTCCTTTACAATTCTTTTTCTCTTTTTTCACTTCACCAAGAAAATAGCCTTCACCATTTCCTTCTCCATCTCAAACCCTAACTCCAAACCACCTCAAGGCCTTCATCCTCTCCTCCTAAGCAACTACAACCCTTGGATTTGGATCGCATCTCTCTTCGTCGGAAGTATCGCCAAGGATCGAGTTGGTGATAGCCGTCGACAACGATCCGTTCGAACTCGTATAAGCTTCACCTAACCGTTCGAAGTGAGTATATCTACTCACCAAGACTAGACAACTTCCTTGTTTACTTGTGTTGATCTTTCATGTACACTTGTGCCATAAAAATCGTATTTTTAGCCCATCAAACAACCATCAGAAAATCTGTTCTGTTACTGTTTTTCCCACGATTAGTCGACTTAACCTAGGGACCAGTCGACTAATCCACCTTAGCTGAAACTTAACCCTTTTCTGTTTCCCAGTTTTAGTCGACTAAGCCATATTACCAGTCGACTAGACCACCCTAGTCGACTACATTTTTAACCTAGTCGACTAATTTTCCCTGGACCAGAAAACACCAACTCTCGGTTCCAGTCGACTCATCCAAAATAATAGTCGACTTAGGACCCCTAGTCGACTACCCATTTCCCCATAGTCGACTCCTGTATCCCGGATATAAATCCCAACTTTCTGTATCACAGTTTTAGTCGACCTAGCCCCTCTATTAGTCGACTTAGGTATCTGTTAGTCGACTACACATCTCACCCTAGTCGACTAACTTTTCCTGAAACAGAAACCCAACTCTCTGTTTCCCAGTTTTAGTCGACTCATCTAGGCTAGTAGTCGACTTAAGACCCCTATTAGTCGACTAACCCTTCCACCTAGTCGACTAATTCTGACTGTTTGACTTAGTTATTTCTGTTCTGAACTTGGATCTGATTGATGATACATGTGTGACATATTATCCCTGTTCATGCTTTATAACTGGTATTATATGACATGTTACTTGATGGATCTCACCACTTGTTACTCCATGATTTATTATTATATTCTCGCTCCATAATTTGTTAAATATGAAATATCTCCATCTCTTCATGCTATCACTTAAACACCAAGCATGATACACTCGACTATTTTATAAAATGGACCAACTTACACATGGGTCGGGGGAAACATGCGGATATCGATATGTGTTCGTGTTTACAGTGGTATTAGGTTAATGTACAATTATATTCGGTCTGACCTGAGGGCCTCCAGGGGACCGAGGGGAGTGCTTGCTCCCTATTCCTGAATACAGTCATGACTAAGGGCATACATAAGACCCTCCTGTTAGGCCTTGCGGCTGGTTCCGTCATCAAGCAACGGAACACCCTGGACCGTGGTCCCGGGCATGTACGGGACCCACTGTAAACATATAGTTCGTCGATACAACCACTGTGTTCCAATAACAAACTTGCTTTACTAGGATATGGATCTATGTGTTCTGGGACGCTGGGTCACATAGCTAGATATCACAGTAAGACAAGTAATAATAATTATAGACTCAATTTGTACATTCATTGCATTATGGCTTTACCTTATTATGTTTTCATCACTTGTTAGTCGATGCTATTTATTACTGTTCCATCTTCTTTATTCTGTCCCTTAGCCACTTGGCTACAGTTGTTTACTATTATATGTCTTGATTCCTTGGATTTGCATATTCAGATTCTGAGGTTTGGAACGAAGTGGAGCCATCCACAGAGGACCAGGCTTATTTCAGTGAGCAGGCTGACCAACTCTAGTCCCCTCATGCCAGACTCTTCCTTTTGGCTCACGAATCTTCACCCATTACGTGAGCATCGTGTGTACATGTTTGTATATTGGTTTTTGGACTTGGATATGATAAATAACACTTGTAAAGTGTATTACTTTATCATAGTTTGTATAAACTTTGTACTTGTATCTTGTAAGTTGGCATATGAATACACCACGCTTTGTGTTGTACTCTGATTCCTATTGTACTTTTATGCTTAGCGTATATACGTGGGGGCTTCTTCTGACCTACATATATACGTCGCAGTGACGTCCCCGTATCCGTGGAATCGGGGCGTTACAGGTTGGTATCAGAGCTTAGGCTCTCACACCTAAAAGTACAATCAAGTGGCAAATTCTAGTAAATTGCGAATGCCAACTACAATGTACAGAGTTATCAAGTCCTTCTAGATTCCGTTCTCGATTCATTTCCTTGTGTTCTAAACTCCTCCATCCGTTTGTTTCCAATTCCAGTTATCCTATTCCAATTCGGTATGGAGAGACGATCGGGTCGTAACAATATCGGGCAAGTACCGAATGGACCTGTAGGAGGAGAGAATGCCGATGTCCTGACAGTTATTCAGGCCATGATGGAGAACCCAGCAGCAGCAGACTGAACTCCTCAGGCAGGAGTTAGCAGCCCCGAAGGAGCAGAGACCGGGAAACATTTCAGATTTCCGACGGCTGCAACCAGCAATTTTCACAGGAGGAGAGAAGCCTTGGATGCTGAGCAATGGCTGACGGACACCACTGAATTGCTGAATGCAGCCCGTGTCCCGAAGGAGAACCAAGTAGAGGTTGCTAAGATTCAGCTGAAAGACATAGCTCGAACTTGGTGGTTAGCCGAGGAGGCCCGCTTGGAGAAGCCTGTCACTTGGGACACGTTCTCCAAGAGTTTCTACAGCCGATTCTTCCCTGCTACGGCGCAGAAAGATATGGAAGAGCAATTCATCAGACTCCAGCAGTGGAACAAGTCCGTGGACGAGTATGCCGCGGAGTTTCTTAGACTGAGTCGTTTTGCCCCGTACATGGTGACAGATGAAGAGAAGCGGGCAAGCAGATTTCAGCAGGGCCTGCAGATGGATATACAAGTATTCCTAATGCCCCAGCAGTTGAAGACTTACTCGGAAGTTCTCACCATAGCTCGAGAGGTGGAGCGTGGGTTAGAGAAGAAGCAAGAGAACCAGATAAGGAACCAGGCCATGAAGAGGCCGCTTGTACCAATGGGGAGAGGAGGACCATTCAGAGCAGCGAAAGTTCAGGCCAGGCAACCATTCAGAGCAGTTCCTTACCAGATGGCTCAATCAGGTCCTATCTGCAATTATTGTCAGAAACCAGGTCACACTCAGCAGAACTGCCGTAGAGCAAATGGGTTGTGCTTGGTGTGTGGTTCCCGAGATCATTCTGTCGAGGCTTGTCCACACAGGAGGATGGGATTGCCAATCAGACTATGCCAGCACTTCCAGGACCCAGTGGACAGAAAGTGCTGCCAGGGCCACTTGGGCAGAGAAACCAGGGACCAGTGATGAGGAGAGCTCTCCCCCTTCCTCCACAGCATGTTATTCGCCCAGTTCAGAGAGGAGGTAGGACTGCAGCAGGGCGTGGCAGAGGTCAGGCTTATACTCTGACAGCAGAGGAGGCTGAGGCTTCAGAGGAAGTGATAACAGGTAACATCAGAGTTCATTCAATACCTGTTCTCGCTCTTTTCGATTCAGGTGCTTCCCACTGTTATATCTCCGAGCATTTTGTGGCTTTACATTCTATACCTGTTAGATCATTAGACCACAAATGGGAGATAAGTACAGGGAGTGGGGTAGTATATCTTCTAGAGTATGTACTGATTGTCCAGTAGGACTTTGTGATAAGACTTTGGCCATAGATATGCTCGTATTAGACACCAAGGGGTACGACGTCATCTTAGGCATGACCTGGCTCAGTCAGTACTATGCAGTTATTGATTGTAGGGAGAAGAAGATTAATTTCAGAATCCCTCATCACCGGGAGTTCCAATTTAGTGGAGAAGTGAAATCTACCAAGGGTAAGACTCAGATGACTACTTCGGAGGTTCAGAAGCAGAAGGTACCGGTGTGGGATGAATTCCAGAAGTGTTTGCTGAGATTCAGGACTGCCACCGGAGAGGATGATTGAATTCTCCATTGACACAGTTCCAGGAGCAGCTCCTATATCCAAGGCTCCGTACAGGATGGCACCGACGGAGTTAGAAATTCTGAAGAAGCAGCTGCAGGAGTATTCAGATAAGGGATTGATCGGCCAAGTACTTCACCATGGGGAGCTCCAGTTCTATTGGCCAAACAAGAAGGCTGTGGTAAGAGACTTTGTATTGATTATAGGGAATTGAACAAGGTCACCATCAAGAACAAGTATCCCTTACCCAGGATTGATGATCTGTTTGATCAGCTTCATGGAGCCCGTGTGTTCTCTAAATTGGATTGCAGTCGGGTTACCATCAGCTGAGAGTGAAGAAGGAGGATATTCCGAAGACGGCATTCAGGACCTTTTATGGCCACTATGAGTTTCTAGTAATGCCTTTCGGGAGTTACCAATGCCCCTGCAGTTTTCATGGACTTGATGAACCGAGTGTTCTCGCCCTATCTGGATCAGTTTGTTGTTGTTTCATAGATGACATCCTGATCTATTCAAAGAACAACAGGGAGCATGCAGAACACTTGAGGATTGTGTTGCAGACTCTACAGCAGGAGCAGCTTCATGCCAAGAGGAGCAAGTGTGATTCTGGTTGGACAGCATAGCTTTCCTTGGACATATGGTTTCAGCAGAAGGAATTTCAGTTGATCCCAGCAAAGTCCAGGCAGTAAAAGATTGGCCAGTTCCGAGGACGGTGACTGAGATTAAGAGTTTTCTTGGACTAGCCGGATATTACAGACGCTTTGTCCAGGATTTCTCTAGGATTGCAGCTCCATTGACCCAGCTCACCCGGAAAGGAGTAAGGTACATATGGACAGAGGAGTGTACCGCAGCATTTGAGCAATTGAAGCATAGGCTCATTTCAGCTCCAATCTTGAGGACTCCCTCAGGGAGAGGAGGGATGGTCATTTTCAGTGATGCATCGGGAAAAGGCCTGGGATGTGTACTTATGCAACATGATCATGTTATCGCATATGCATCTAGGCAACTGAAGCCTCATGAGAGGAATTACCCAACTCATGACTTGGAGTTGGCAGCTGTGATTTTGCCTTGAAGATTTGGAGGCACTACCTTTTGGAGATAAAGTGCTGATATACACAGATCACAAGAGCCTCAAGTATATCTTTTCACAGAAAGAGTGAACATGAGGCAGAGGCGGTGGTTGGAGCTTATGGCAGACTATGATATTGACTTGCAATATCATCCAGGCAAGGTCAATACAGTTCCAGATGCACTGAGCAGGATGCCAGAGAACAGGGTGCTAGTCCAAATCACTCAGCAGAAGGAGTTGATTCGAGATTTCATCAGATTGGTTTTGATGTTGGTGCAAGGAACTGAGAAGGCAGGGCAGCTCATGGCTTTACAGATCCAGTCATCATTGATTGATGAGATCAAGGAAGCTCAGAAGGAGGACCCAGATTACAGATATTTCGAGCTCAGGTGGAGGCTGGATTGAGGACTGATATCTGTATCCATCCAGATGGTGCTTTGTATTTTGGAAGCAGGCTTTGTGTTCCCCAAGGAGAAGTCAGACAGAAGATTTTGGAGGAAGCACACAGTTCAGCTTATTCCATACACCCGGGGGGAACCAAGATGTATCAGGACTTAAAGAAGCATTTCTGGTGGAATGCCATGAAGAGGGAGATAGCTCAGTTTGTAGCTAAGTGCCTGGTGTGCCAGCAGATAAAGATAGAGCACCAGAGATCAGCCGGACTTCTACATCCCTTGCCAATACCCGAATGGAAGTGGGAGCACATTTCCATGGATTTTGTTACGGCATTACCTCGAAGTCCCAAGGGTAATAATGCTGTGTGGGTAATCATTGATCGCCTCACCAAGTCAGCTCACTTATACCATTCAGGGTGGGTCAGACAACTGAGGTTCTGGCAGACAAGTACATGAAGGAGATAGTTCGTCTGCATGGAGTTCCAGTGAGTATTGTTTCAGATAGAGATACCAGATTCAGATCTCATTTCTGGGAGAGTCTCCAAGAGAGTCTGGGAACTCGTCTGAAGTTCAGTCAGCATATCATCCTCAGACAGACGGGCAATCGAGAGGACCATCCAGATTCTTGAAGATATGCTTAGAGCCTGCATGATTGAGTTCAGGGGTTCATGGGAAGATCATCTTCACTTGGCTGAGTTTTCTTATAACAACAGTTATCAGGCAAGTATCAGAATGGCACCCTTTGAGGCTTTATATGGAAGGAAGTGCCGGTCACCGATTTGCTGGAATGAAGTCGGTGAGAGGAGACTATTGGGGCCCGAGATCCTGATTCAGACCACAGAGAAAGTCAGGGTCATCAGAGATCATCTCAAGGCAGCACAGAGTCGGCAGAAGAGTTGGGCAGATTCACGGAGAAGGCCATTGGAGTTCCAGGCAGGAGATCATGTATTCTTGAGGATATCACCTACCAAGGGAATCATCCGGTTTGGTGTTCGTGGAAAGCTGAGTCCAAGATATATCGGCCCATTCGAGATTTTGGAGCGAGTGGGAGATGTGTCTTACAGATTGGCATTGCCGCCTTCTTTGACGGAGTGCACAATGTTTTCCACGTATCTCAGTTGAGGAGGTATGTAAAGGATGATAGCATATACTGGATCACTCCGAACTAGAGCTACAGCCAGATTTATCATATCAGGAGCAGCCGATGGCCATATTGGATAGAAGTGTGAAGACACTGAAGAACAAAGCCATTCCATTAGTATTGGTGTCTTGGAACCGGCATGCACCGGGAGAAGCCACATGGGAACGAGAGGATGTTATCCGAGAGCGTTACCCTCAACTCTTCACATCTTGATTTGGTTAAAGCTTTCCTTCTTATTCTTTTCTACTGTTATCTTTCCTCTTATCCTTATATATCTGTTACCTTTCCTGTTACCTTTCACTTTACGAAATTCGAGGACGAAATTTTTGTAAGGTGGGTGGATTGTAATACCCCGTTTCAGAATACGTACTTAGTTGCGTATTAGCTTTTCGATCGTATTTTTCGATTTACTTCCCGTATTTGACCGATTTTAATTTCAAATATTATTTTAAAAATATTAGATTTTATGAGAATTTCTGGAATTTTCTAGAATTTAAATGAATTTCTTCAAACGGTGTCGACCAGTGCCGCTGATCGATTCCCGAATTTTTTATTTTCCAAACAGTTAGGAATTTCTAGAAAGTCCTTTAGACTTTATTTCTTAGAATCATATTCCCTACTTAAATACTTTTTCTGAGAATTTTATGAATTTATGAAAACTCCAACGGAGTCGGTAGTTAACTGATTCCGGGATTTTTAGTTTTAAAATATAAAGTATTTCTTAAAAAAGGATTTCACTATTAGTCTTCATATATATTATTGATTTTTGGTGAAATTTACGAGTCGTTCCGAGATACTTAAATTTCGGACGATTTCGGTATTTTCCGAAATGTTTTCCCGCATTCTTGACTTGAACCTAGGAATCCGTGTTTCCGATATTTCATTTTCCAAGACCAAGAAAATATCTTCATTTATCAATCCTTTTCCTTTTTCCTTTTCCCTATTTCTTTTCCTTCCTTCACAACCACAAGAATTCCATTTTTCCAAATTTCCATTTTCTTCCAAAATTCCATCTCCACACATT